>WOGR01003558.1:0-15739 GCA_015342045.1 Leptinotarsa lineolata | reverse complement strand
CACCAGCTGTATCTCATAAGGTTTTACACCCAAATCCTTTCGCAAAATTTTCCACGTAGTGGAGTAACAGAGGCCCAATTGCTGCGAACGGCGGCGAATCGATATTTCATAGTCATCACGAACACTGGCGGATACAGCCGCAATATTTTCTTCGGTCCTCACTCTACGTATGCGTGTTGCTGGTTCAATGTCCAATAATGTAAACTGTGTTCAAAATTTAGTCACAAACTTCCGAATAGCTCCCTCAGTAGTCCGACGAAACTGCCAATAAATTGGAAGAAGTGCACGATGCACTTTCTTAAACGAGCAAGAATTTTGATAATAAAATTAAATAATTTGCAAGCGTTATTCATTCATAAGTCGATTCATGATTATACCAACCTCGAAAAGATGGTTACAGTTCCGTTATGATGTGTGGGAAACATGTTTGGATTGGATTTGTGATAGTGTCCAATAATTTGTTTTTTTATAGATTGTAACTTTTACAAGAAATAAATTTACAGTATCTTCACCAGGTCGCATATGAAATGAAAGGTTGCAGTTTATATAGAAATGTGTGTATGTGGTAGGTTTCTGTCAAATTCGATAATAGAATATGACACGAAAAAACTTACCAAGTTAATTGTTTTGCATATTTGTCCCTCCAACCTGAGATTGAAACCCAGGTCAAATCTACTAATATGCCAACAAACTTACAGAAATGTATTTTTATTAGACTTGGCATTCAATTGAATTGATCCGGGATTAATCAGATGTTTCCAAGAAATGTTTTTCAATGTACTGATACTCATTTATTCAGTTTTTGCTGGTATGGTAAGATTCGATTCTTGAGATCCTCCAAATCTATTGAAGACACTGTCAACTTCTTTTAGATAGCCCCATAGAAAAAAATCTAATGTGAGTCATATCAGGCCAACACATTGAACTTCTGTTTACTAAATTATGAGATACCCTGTATACAGTATCAGCCAAATAGAATAATGGGGTCGTGCTCGAAAACAAGTTAGGACATGTCAATTGGTACTGTCCAGTGGAACAGTAGCTAATACCAAGCACATATTCCACTTTTTTTTTAAGAGCTTCAAGGATGGTCTTAATAGAGTTCGAAACGTCAGCAAAACAAGGAGAAATCTAAAATCATTACTGGTCCAATCCCAAACTAGGATCTGATTAAATACTCCAAAGACTTTAGCAACTGATTTTACAAATAGATGTTTCTATGATTCTTCGTATCGTTAAAAAAAATACGTTTTGCTCTTTAATGACTTAGCTCGGCTCATGTGGCTCGGGAATTCGTTCAAAAGTTAAAATCAAAGAGATCAAGCTTTGCTCAAATGAAAAAATCACCATGTCAAAATTATTCACTTCTAATACCTTCTCGATTTATAGTGATTTTGATTAGGTTAGAATATGTGAAACTATTCTGTAAAAAAATGGGGGTTTTCCCGTCTGAATAAATAAATAGATGGGATGACTTCTAACACGAAATCGGATTTAAAAACAAAAAACTCACGCAAAATCGTAAAAAGTGGAAGATAGAAAAAACGCAACATCACTTACCTCTCGTGAATAAATCCGAGCAGACTAGATTCCTGCACAAACCGGACCTGAAATCGTGGAATACCCTGTTTCGATGAGCTTGTGCCATTTTTGCATGAATATAGTAACAGGAATATCCAAGATCTGTGATTTTTTTAGCCAGCAGTTCTACCCTTTGTGTAGAATTACAGAAAATAATACTTTGGTTGATTTGTAGCTGAAAAATTAAAGGACACTCATTTACAAATGAAAAATCAAATTTCACGAAAACCAACCTTTGAAAATAGAGTATTCAAACAATGAACTTTCTGTCTCTCTTGTACGAAAGCATAATACTGTGTAACACCTATCAGAGTGAGTTCATCCATCAAATTTATTTCATAAGGATCGCGCAAGTGCTTCCTCATGAACTGCTCCACTGTCAAAGGGAAAGTAGCTGAAAACAACAGGATTTGTCTTTCGTGTGGAAGATTCTTGATCACAACATCTAGCATTCCTTTGAAATCTTGAGACAGAAGCTTGTCGGCTTCATCTAGTACTAGAATCTTGCACTGGTCCATGATGGCAACTCGCTTCTCCATCAGGTCCAGGATACGTCCCGGCGTAGCTATTATAACCTGCACTTTTTGATAGATGCGCATAATGTCGTCCCTCAAATTCGTTCCACCTGTTGTCACCATCACTCTCACTTCTAGGTATTTTGCCAGTTCGATGCAAATTTGAGATGTCTGTAGTGCTAATTCTCTTGTTGGCACAATAATTAGTGCCTGTATGCAGTCTTTTTTAGGGTCAATTTGTTCCAGTACAGGGATGCAATAAGCACCAGTTTTGCCTGAAAAAAAAACAAACTGTTACAACGTATTCAAATTACCAACAAACCTATCTTTCATCAAGGCTGAAAAGAAATAGGGCTGCATTTTTGAAAATAAAAGATGTCCTTTCAAAATTACAAAGAGTAACCTCCACTTATTGAAACAAGTGGTTTAGTATTGAATTTAATTAAGTACAAATACAATTGAAATAATTAAAAGAGAACAAACTCTGTGCAGGTAGGCCGTGGTCGAGTAGAACCTGAAGTACCAAACGTTTCGTTTGCTGCTGCAGCACACATCATCAATGACATGTGCGTGACTTCGAGACCAAGGCCTACCAGCCCGGATTTTGTTCTCTCCAATCATGACTCCACCTGTGAAAGCATATGTTCCTATACAATTTTCTCCATCCAGATTTAAGTAAGCATAATGATTCCATTCAGATTGTACAGCAAGAAAAACTGAAAGTCAGATGTGGCTGACTTGGTTATTATTCTAAACCAGATAGTTCACTTCTATCTTATTTGATCTTAGTATTTCCTTCTATGAAGCCCTTCCTATACAAGGAAGACAAAGCCAACAAAACAGTGGTTGACTAGAGGAATAAAAACAACATCCAAAAACATGTATGCCCTATATCACAAAAAATTTACTAATGAGGAATTATTCAACTTTTTCAATAAATACTGTGAAATGTATAGAAAATCAATTCACCAAGTAAATGAATATTTCAGAAACCAAATTCAAGTATCTCCATCGAGACGGAGTGAGGCGGTTCTGGAATAAGAGGAGTAGGTTCTGACTGAGTGTGATTCGTAGAAGTACACCTCCAGCTTCAATTCATGAGGTGTTCCTCAAGACTCGAATTGAAGTACACCAGAGAGTGTAAATGAAAAGATCAATGCTGATGTAAAACTTGTTAAAAAATGACACACCATTATCAAATATTTCTAAAACTAATTGGGTTGAATTTAAACATGGAATCAGCAATCGACTCTAGAGACAGTGACCATATCATAAAATAAACATGGAACAATGTTCCTGTTTATTGACAAACTGAAATTTAATATCAAATCATTAAAAATAAAACTAACCTCACACTGTTATGCCGCGTGAGTGATAGCAACCAAACTCAACAAAAATGTTTTGATGTCACTTGAGAAATGGTATAGGTAATATTCACCTACAATTTTCATCCTTCAAAAGCATTCAATAACATACATGTACAAAGTTGACTACCTTAAATCATGTAGTAAACAATATAGAATATCAATTGCAGAAAATGGTAATAAAGCACATAAATGACTTGACAACTTTTCTTTCTTGCTTTGATACTAGTCACACTGAAGACTATTACAAACATGAGACATTGATTTATAACTATGGTAAAAAGGTACAATCACCATAAAGATAGATCCTACTCTAAACTGAAGGAAGAATCATATTTATGATGACTAAATTATTCAAAGACAACTCAATGATTTGTTACACAATGGAGCTTCAAGATCGATCAAACAATGAGAAATCGCTTTTAATTTCTCTACAGCTGCAAACAGGCAGTCTTATTTAGGTCCCTTGTTTTGCCTAGGTGAGTTCAAGGTCACATTGTTCATTTCTTGTGTTATAAAAAAAATAAATGAAGAATAATTGTTTGCTTTGTAAAACAACTTATAGTTTTTAATAAATTAGCAAGATTTCATTGTTACCTTAACTGAATGACAAACATTGTTGACATACAATTTACATTATTCAACAAATGTAATTTGTTGAAGGAAAGCTCCTCCCCTAATGAAAAAAAAATGTCAAGAGACGGAAATCTATGCATGAGTTGATAAAGTATTGAAAAACTGATTATCTTCAAAAATTTCAGAGATTGTTTTGTTTGTAGAAAAGGTTGATTTGTATTTGATATCCTAATGTGTTTTCAGTCATGTGTTCCTTGTTTTCATATCTTCCTTTATATTCAAAGGTCATTAAATCTCGAGCTATTTATAGAAATTATCACTTTGCTTACTCGTCACACAAGAGATAATGGACAAAACAAAATATGTAACATATTATTGTGTGAAATATTTTGTATAAGTCAATCTTGTTGACGAAGCTTGGGTAGTAAACAGAATTTTGAAACCTACTCAAAAAACTATTATCAGTTTTGGAGTTCTATTTGAGTAGAGAATTAGAAAAATGACAAATTTAATATGTTGTTATACAGTTGGGTTGACGAAAAAATCCACATACGCCATCAAAACAGTATGTGATAAAACGCATATGGCATCCTTTTCTTCTACAAGTAAAAAAGCTGTACAAACGATTTGTCGGAAATTTCCAAGATTTTGAGTCAAAATGATAACGTTTTACTATCAGTTAATAGTTCACATTTTTTACATGTTTATTGTTCTCCAGTCCTCCACAAAAATGTTTTTCAAAGAAAATTTAGAAGTACGGTATAGGCTGCAATGTGTTAGGGACATCAAAATCTTGGAGAATCTGTATCAAAAACTTTCGAACTGTCACAACAGTTCAACTTTTTATTGTAGATGTAGAGACAAAATAATCTCGAGGAGCCTCAGACTGACAATGCCCTTTGGATAGTCCACAATGTAGAAATATTTTATAAAGAACGGGTCAGATTCAGCTTGTTCAAGTTTCATACTGTGGAAAGTTTTATACTCAAAAACACAATGAGAAACTGTGTTTGGTGTTCTGCAATTGACATATATAGCCCTCCTAAATAGCAAGTAGATGCACCCAGCAAGACTTACTAATATTTCAAGATTTCAAGTGCTGCTCCACAGATATAACTTATCACCAAAATGATCCCTTGCAATTTGTACTCCTCTTTAGGGGGTGAAACAGATAAACACAGCTTATACTACATTGTAATGATTTGTATCATCATACAATATAATGTAGCAGCTTCATATCAAACTGAAGCCTTGAAACTTATACGAGTTTGATGTGCTTGCTAGGACATTTATGGATTCTTCACTGTTGAATAAAAGGCTACAGGTTTCGGCTGAAAATGTATGTGGTAGTTTTCTGTCGAATTCAAAAATAAAATCCAACACAAAGAAACGTACCAAGTTATTTGTTTGGCATATATGTCCCCCTAACCTGATATTGAAATTCAGGTCAAGTCTACTAATATGCATACGAAGTGAAGCTCAATGATAACTTATTGTAACAATAAAATAATGTCAGTAACCATGTAGAATAGCTCTAGTATTGAAAGTTCAAGCACAAAATATCTTCAGAAGAGACAACACGGAAAAGGAATCATGAACTCTCTCGGCAGAGGACAATTCTTATAGGGTAGTAATGAGCCCTATTTACTATAAAGTTCTTAAATTTTTTCAAGTATGTTTTTTTTGTGTTGTGCTAAAAACTATAGCATAAACTTTTTTAAGAAGGCTTTTTACCCGCGTTATTTTCAAAATAGTAACGTTGCTGCTCGCAATATTTTCAATTCTAAATTCAACTGACCTGTTCCATTTTTGGCTCTGGCTAGCACATCCTTTCCGGATAGAGCTATTGGGATCGAAGCCTCTTGTATTGGAGAAGGTTTTTCCCAACCTTTCTCAAAAATTCCCATCAGCAATTCTCGTTTCAAACAGAATTCTTCAAATTCATTGCCTCTGGTATCAGTTACATCCTGGAAAAAATTTAAGGTATGTTAGTCTGGAAATATATATGAATTGAATACCGAGAGGAAGTTGAAGATTTATCAGAAAAGGATTTATCATTTAGTTGTGAAAATGAAGGGGAATCCACAAATTCATCATGGTAATTACAGCAATATTATCAATATCAAGTTTTGGGAAAGATTTTGGCCTTTTATTTCTTCATTTTTATACAGAAAAATTTAAAAAGTCTAAACCCATCACAAAAATCAATCTCTCCTAAAAATATACCCTTACAATTTGAAAAAATATATGGTTATATACCTTAGAAATTGAAAAAATATTTCAGCAATGTAGGTATTTCCATAAATATGGCTCTTATTCTATGAAAAAATCGTTGTGCTTTCTTTTAAATACATTTAAGAAATTACTTGTTTTCATCTTCATTGACAAACTTTTAAAACATTCCAAGTTTCAATGCTATTTAAACCTGAAAATTTATCATACTTTTTCAGTGAATGTTCTGGGGTTGAACATATCAAATCTGATGGTGTGTTGAATTGGGATTGTTTCGTTTTGAATATCAACACATTTGTTTTATCATTGTTGAGTATAGGATGGTTCCAATAATGCTACCTTGTATTCTTGTGTTATATTTGTTTACGATCCAACTCAATGCAAATTCCGCAAATGTCAAGTCTTTTGAATTTCTCAAAGTTTCATGATTAACACCATCTCATGCTTTGGATTATTCTAAAAAATTTCATGGAATTGAGTTTTTTCAAAGCACTTCTACCACAAATGAACTCATTTCTAGCAAATGTAGATTCAAGTTATTGTTCATAATATTATTTTTTTACAGTTTGATTTCAGGTGTTCTGCTACAATTTCTCTTTAGTTTTAAAGGAAATTGTTCTTTGAATAAGTTTGAAAACATATTTGAATGCATATCACTGCTGGTTTACTTTGTTCTTTTACTTTATTTTCATCTGGAACAACAAAATGGTAATTTATCATTTGCATGATAACGGTTTCAGGATCTGATGAGCAAAACATAAGCAAAGTGATATTATTCTGCATCCAACAAAGACATCTCGTCATTTAGGAGCTAAAAAACTTGCAGGAAAAAAACTTGTAATAATCCATAAACATAAATATGAAGTTAAAACATACAAAAACAATATCAAATTGAATAAATTATATAGTATTTTTACTAGAATTCTGAGCAAAACCACTTTATCCTTTTTTTTTTGTACATTAGCCCAATAGTCTCAATACATTTCTAGTATCATTTCATGGCAAAATTCTTTTACAGAATTCAAATATAATGATATGTTCACAAGCAAGCTAATGTAAACTGTGACAAAAAACTCCAAAAATGTCACGGATAAAAAACTAATCTTCATAGAATGGAGTTTCAAACTTATCACCTTGAGATGAGCACGAAAAAAAATGTAAAGATATATTGAAAAAATAAATACCACATTTAAATTCTTGATGTAAAACATCTATTCAAATATTTACAGGAATAAGCATAGATAATATGTAAAGTAGATCACATGGTAGTTTTATTTTTGAAACATTTTATGACCTGTGTTCACAGTATCACTCATTTGAAATTCATAAACTTCAGTTTCATTGATATATTTTATTGGTGCTACTCTAATCAAGGTTAAACCTGCGGAGGAGAATTTCACTATGACCTAACAAATCAAATTGTAGGGTTTGCAATAAGCACTGTATGGTCACAGTGCCACATTGAATAACCAATGTATTTTGAAACAATTTCCATTTGAAGTTTGAATACTGCATCGAGGAGTAACATACATATGAGAAAATATTTTGAAATGAAATCTCAAAACATTAATCTCTCCTAAAATACCTACACCGTAGGTTCTGGTAAATGCCTGCCGGAAAACAATTGCTTCCATGGCTAATACTACGTTGGACATTGTATTATATCCGACAGACATTTATGCAAAATACCTCACAGAGGATAGTCTTGCAGACATTTCTCGTTCACCCACAACAGGACCATGCTGAAATCAGTCAAGTCAAGGTTGCATTTCAGGATACATTTTATCTGCTAGTTCAAATGGCAAAACTATTCAAATTTAAGCCACTATCCAACCATTACATAAAGCAGATACGAGGTAAAATGAATAGCTAATAGACAAAAGTCAGAAATCAACACTGTACCATCTTATCACTGAAAAAAACGGATTATGTGCCAAGCTTGGGGGTGCAAGTCACAATTTGTAAGAAATCGTTATAATTCAACAATAAAAACATGCTTACATGAGCATAAATATTATCCTACAAGTTTTCAATAATAACATGAATTCTTAGTACATACAATCTAGGAGACTATATGAATCTACCCATAGTAAATGAAAGAGTCCAAAGTATTAATTCATGAAACACCATATTGAAAATTTTTATAGTAGGTATAAGACACAATTTTATTTAAAAGAATTGACGATGAGAGATAGATACTAGTTCATACTGAAAAAAATACTTACACTTGTTTGAAACCTTTTGTCTTTTGGTGGGATTTTCAATTTTGATTTCCATCCCAAGTCATCCATTTTGTTGTCCAATTCCCTATAAATCAAAAAAGCAGTATAAGATATGAGTATGTTCCTGAAAATCCACCTAGTAATGATAGAAATATACTTACAATTTGGTAGATAATCCCATAATATGGTTATTTGATTTTAGTGTATCAGTCATCATCATTGTCTTTTCTCAGAAATACACCAAAACAAAGGTTTATAAAACCAAATCTACTCCACTACAATATGTAGGAAATTGTATCAAATTATGGTATTTTTTCTGAAAATAAAGCAATTAACGGAATCGGAGAAAAAAGCTTGTGTTGAGGAAGTCTGCAGGCAATAATTTCCAATGAGCCAAATTCGTAATATTCTTCAAGTTCCTAATGGAATAAAATTCAAAAGAAATGTAACAGGATTTCCAAGAATAATCGAGATTCATGTGGAATACGTTTTGTAACTTGTAACAGAAAGTTAAAATGGCTGCTTCTACGTCGCAGAAATTGAAAATTAACACCCACCCTTTCATGAATTTGAAAATTACCTGATTCTGCACTATTCCTACGAAACAATTCCAAATTTCTTCAAACACTCGTACATTTCTCAGCCTTAATGGAATATTTTAAAGCAATTTCTGAAAATTCTGCAGAATACCTCGAATATCACTACTTTTATCTTCATAAAGAAAACGAGAAGTGAGAAAGAAAATGAACGAGCGAACGAGAAACAAGAAACGGTAGTTGTAAAAAAAATGAAACAGCTGCGCGAGTCGCCAGTGCCACAGCACAGAATAGTACTAACTACATCTATGGCCACAGATTCCAGTGCAAAAATATCTGCCATAAAACACAAAAAGCAAGGACGGTGCAAACACAAAACATGATTATTTGTTTCGTGTTTTTTTGTATAGTTGAGAAATTTCAAACTAGTTACCTTCCATTTTATCATTATGAGATTTCTCAGAGCTCTCAAAGAGCTCATAAATCAGCTAGTTCCATTTTTTCCAAGGTCATAACACAAGCACTACAGGAAAATCCTTAGGGCGCTCTAAGAGCGTTACCTGTGCGAAAGTAGCTATTCACGTTTGATTTGAAAAAAGTTCTCAGGAAGTTTATTCCACATAAACGCAGTTCTCCAAATGAAAAAAATTTTAAACAGTGGAATTCGAGGTTTACTGAGTTCAACCTCGAAATGATAAGCAGCCACAGCAATACTTCAGTTAATTTTAACTGGCACATAGTTTCTGTGGAATGATTTCTTCAAAGATTTTCTATCTTTGCAATGCCTGTCAGAATATTTAGAGAGATGGGGTTCTGTTTCTGGATCTAATTTACTAAGTTTCTCCAATAACTTGATAACTCTTCCATACTTCTTTTGCAAGTCTACAAAAACTTTTCTTTATGGTCATTTTCGTAAAATATATACATCAACTACAATCGGTAATTATACCACAGTATAATGCTGCATTATACTTATGATTTTATCTCTCTCTCCCTTTGTTAAGTCGTTGCTTTCCTTTCGGGCACATTTGACCAATTTCCTCCTGTCAACAGTTGACAATATATTGTAGTCACTACTATTTGGACAGTTTTATAATGAAGATGAAAATACTTTCATTAAATTCAAACATTTTTTGGGCTAGCATGACCGTGAAATATTTATTTAGTAGCTTCTCAAATGAGTAAACTGTTAACAGAATCTAATGTATCTAATGTAACTCAATAATGGAAAAAACATTTATTGTAGATTTATCTATAATAGTTATGACGTGAAAATCATCGTACGAGACATGAAACATTAAAAACCTCCATTAATTATTTGGTCAAACATGTTTTGACTTCTGAAGGCTGCCGTTCGTTAATGATGGCAGTAAAAAATATTGTGATGTTTGTTGTAATTTAGCCTTCGTTGGATATAACGTAATTGTTGTTCACAATAAGTTGTCGAGTTTAAAACATATGGAAAACAAAAATTAAGGTATATGGCTCTCTGCTCCTCCGTTGAAGTTTGAGAGCTTTATCGATGGAAAATGTAACTAAAATTATAAGGAATTGAACTTCTGACTGCTACGATACGAAGTGTACACTTACCGTATCTTCAAATCAAATGTTTATTTTAAAAGCTGGATTAATTGATGACGTAAATCCATGCTGTCAATAACGGCACTCAGTTAACTATTCATGGGAGGCGGCTGCTGTCTTTAGAATCTTAATTATGAATTTTGAGTGGTAAACTGGTATCAGCAATGGTATCAGTTATAATCAAATAATCATAGAGTTCTATGGTGGCAGTGGTAGTGGACGGACGTGCCGACGAAGAAGGTACGTGAATGCCATGTCGCGGGTCTCATTTTGTAGAGTGAATCTCCATCATTTAAGTAACATATATGTATAAAGTTCACGTATCAAATGAGAAGTGAGGGCTATCTTTTTTCATGCCGGTATTCAGTCCGAGTGGTTCGGATAACCACGTCAAGGGTGCCAAATGTGTAAAAAACAATAGACCTTCCGAAGAGTAGGCGAATTTGAAAAAATTTTGATGTTTTTGAATAAACAAAAAAGAGTGAAAAAACCAGGAGGTGGCAGCATTGCCTCGAGCAATACTGTTGCGCCCCCGCACGACAATTCCTGTCAACTGTTGACAGGAGGAATTTGGCCAAATGCGTTCGAGAGAGAAGCAACAGCTATACAAAGGGTGAGAGAGAGAGAGGGGTAAAATTATAAATATAATGCAGCATTTTATCACAGAACACCCCAACTACAACTGATTATACTATGGTATGATTACCACATAGAGAAATTATTAGCATTACCACAGAATAGTAGGGTGTTCTGTGTGATTACCGACTATAGTTCTGTAGTTGGTGTATTTGTCTGACAACAATAATAAATTTTAACATTTGTATAAACATTTTACGAAAATGACGATAAAGAAAGAAGTTTTTGTAGACTTGCAAGAGAAGTATGAAAAAGTTATCAAGCTATTGGAGGAAGATAGTAAATTAGATCCAGAAACAGAACCTCATCTCTCTAAATATTCTGCCAGACAAATTCTCATTGGAATGAAAGCAAACATTGAAAATCTTAGAAGAAATCAATCGACAGAAACTGTGTGCGAGTTAAAATTAACTGGTAAGTATTGCTGCTGGTAGAGAGCACTGACATTTTTTCAGAAAAAAATAATTAAACCTCTAAGTGCAACCTTAATGAAACCACGTTTTTGTCTTTGGTATACTTTAAGACTTTTCATTTTCAGTCAAAATTGCATAGAAACACCTTTTCAGAATCATATATTTCATGAAGTTATCTTGTATTGGGTCGAAAACAAATAAACTTTATTATGTGTCTGAAATAAAGCATTTCCAAAACTAATCTTCATCAGGATGCTTTAAGTATATTTTGATCCTTTTATTTGGCAATAGTAGTACAGTTCACAGAAATAGGCTAAGAATCAAAATTGTCTACAGCTAAAATTTTGCATAAGGCATAAATACTGCTATAAGGAAATTTTCTTCTAATAACTTCTGCTGTTATTCTAAAAAATAACGTCACTTTTGGTAATCACTCCACACACATAATAGAATGTAATAGTGTCCTAAGGGAGGACAACTAGAGCACTCTGTTATTGCATCCATCCCCTTATTGCCTTCGATAATGGCAATCGCAATTGAAGACGAAACATCTTACATAAAAACTCGCAGATCACAGCCAACAAACCCGCAAAATAGCTTTGACACTTAAAGACCAATATTATGTCATTTCAGATGTTCACAAATTAATTTAAATTCACTCACTATACTGTGTTCAAGAATTTACATTAGGATATCAAAGATATAAATTTATGATTTCTCAATGAGGTATGTCCTTATTCCTTATGAGAATATCATGAAACATTATCTTACTCTTCATCAGTCTATACAGGACTCTCTAGGAATTGCGTCAATAGATATTTCAAAAAGTATAAGTATGGAAATTATGAAAATGGGAATCAAATGCATTTTTTATATTAAATTTCAAATATTTCAGAAACTTTACAAGATACATTTTAATTGAATCTGGAGTTTTATGTAGAATATGAATCTCAAATAAACCTTCTTTGGAACATGAAACTATTTTAGCTGAGTTGCATTAAACGTCATATCAGCTCATCTGTGCATCACTAGAACATCTTTGATGGGCAATTAATCACGTTCACTATTTTCTCTCTGTCTATTGTTTTCTTTTTTTCAGCAATGTTAGGAGCAGTATACTTATACTTGGGCATGGTATCAATAGATACTGAAGAACTGTCTACAGGAGAAAAACATTTGGAAAAATGTAAAGAAGTTATAGAGCAATATGAAATGGAACCAGAAATAATACTTGTTGCCATGAATATGTACAACCAATTTGGTATTTTATGGTCACAAAGGGAACCTGAAAAATCGAAGATTTATTTAGATAAGGCACAAGAACTGTATCTGCATTATAAAGAAAAGTCCACACCACCCATAGATATTAGTGATCTATTTCACGCCAACTTAGAAACTTCTAATACGGTTGTATCACAGAAAAATTTTGAGAAAATATACACTTTCACACTTTATTACCTTGCTCAGATTTATGGCGTGATGAAAGATGCCCTGAAAAGTTCCATATATTGCCACATAACATTGCAGAGGCAACTGGAAATGTTTGATTATGATCCAATAGATTGGGCACTCAATGCCGCAACTTTATCACAATTCTTTATGGAACAAAACGGTTTCAAGCAGGCACGCCATCACTTGGCTGCAAGCTCTTTCATGCTTGAGAAGTATGAAAAGAAATTGAATGAATCGACTCAAAGAAATGAAGCTCATGATGCTCTTATTGAAACGTTCAAACACAGAAGCGCTGATGTGGCTAGGTGTTGGACCAAGTATGGAATGGTTCTGCTCTTGAAGTCCAAGGAAAGGCTTCTTCATCATACTGAAGAAATAGAAGAGAAGTGTACCCTTTCCTGCGATTTGTCAAAATTGAAAATAACGTCAGATTCTACAATTTCTACAGATGATTTGAGCCATCTGGATTTTGAAGGAATCGATGTTTCATCTCATGAAAACCAAATCACAGATAAGTTTATCCTGACTATAGATGATGCTAGAAAAGTATTTCGAAACGCCCACCAGTGGTCGGTCAAGGCTCAACAATATTACACTCTGGACACTCTAGCTTCAGATTATATAGAAATAGTTTTAGACCAGACACAATTATATCTGAATCTCCTCTTTTTTGAAGAAAATACGGACAACCAAGCCAAATTACACAAGAGAAGAATTGATCTTTTGGAAAACATACTTAACAGGGTGAACTCAAAGTACTACTTGCAGTACTGCCGACAAGTTTGGTTTGAATTGGCTCGAACCTATGCTGATATACTCGATATAAAAAGTGAAAAATTGCGAGATACCAAAGAGCGTCCCACTCCTCAAGCCTTGACCAAAGTTAACAACTTGGTTGAAAAAGCAATATTCCACTACTCCAACTTCATAGATTCTTTCAAGGACAGTGTAACCGGCAACTTTCCTTCCAAGTTACAAGAAGATGCTGAGAAACCATTCCTACAAGCATACTTTCATAAAGCTGCGCTCTATGGAAGGTTTGTAACTTTGGATAAAGAGATGCAGCTCAAAAATACAGAGGCCAGTTTGAAGAATTATAACCTCGTTACTGATTATTGTGACAGAAATGACGAGGCAAAGAAATTGATATCTATGGAATATGGAATATGCAAAGAAATGACGACTTTATTACCAGTGAAAATTTTGAAGATGAAAGGTTCGTGAATGATTTGAGAAGTAGAATGTTGGTGCTTATTTTGCTCTTTTACTCAAATATTTTGTTATTTGACATATTTAAGATCCTATTTAAAAGTTTTTATCAAAGCTTGTCTAATAATTTATTAAATGTTTCTGTGATATATCGTTTCATTATTTCAGTTAAAAGATAATGCAGATAAATTTTCAATAATCTATCTTCAAGTAAAATTATACTCAGTTATCTAATTTAATGATCCAATAGTTTTTCTGAAGAAAGGTTGGTTGGACATCAATTTTTTTCTTTTAAAAAAACAAGAGAACAATTGTTTTTTAAAGAAAAAATTGACGCTGTTTACCCCTTTCTTCAGTAAAATTATGCTTTTTGTGGTGAATTATCAATTTTCCCAATGCAATCTTGCTGATGAATATCTGCTGATGAAAAATCTGTGATATATCTGTCATCTCTATAATACTTCAGATCATTCAGCAGTTTCCTTTTATCTACAAGATAAAAGAAAGGTGCTAATGAAGCAATAAGACACGTGTTTTATTCCGAAACTTTAAAGTCCACCATTGAGAACGATAAAGTTCCGTGTAAGTGAAATTTTATTTCATAATTCTTATATTAAACGGATTCACACAGACTTTTCATTCATTTCTATAGTTATTTTTACGAAATTCGAAATTTGCTCACAAAGAGGCAGAGGGAGATTTTTCATCCCGCATGTTATTAAAATTTTGAAATCCATATAAATACAATGCTACCCCATTGTTGATATTTGAATGATGGATTATAACAACACATGGTTCTGTCACATAGCACCTGCAGGATCAACAGACTTGACCAATTTAGAGTTCTTATAGGTCTTCGCCTCGCGGGTTGTTACGGGAAGGTCAATTCAAATGGAAAAATTCACCAAACCTTGAGGAATTGAGCAAAATTGAGATTTCAGAATATATGGAACCATTAAGTGGAAATAGGCGGACTCGGAACTGGATACCAAGATAATCAGGAATCATAGACAACAAGAAAGCTGATTAGTGAGCAAAACATGTATTCAAATCTGGTCGCAAATCAAAATTTTTAATACAAGACCACATCACTTTTACTTCACTTTTGAACATCGCTCAGCTTAGCTCAGAATAATTACAGTGCAACTCATTGGTTTTTCATCGACTTTTTTTTTGTCTATTTTTCACCTCCCACAATCTTCAACATACAGGCCTTTTCTTTTATCGTGTGAAAACATTGCTATAATCTAAACCAGAGGTCTCCAAACTACGGCCCGCGGGCCAAATCTGGCCCGCGACGGCCAATGATTTACTGTCATCAATCTGGCCCGCGACAGCCAATGATTACCTAATTGTTGTTACTATTGCTGTGATAAGTTAAAGACGAAAACACAGAATGATAATTACTCGGTTTTATTTACT
>WOGR01003557.1:0-15739 GCA_015342045.1 Leptinotarsa lineolata | reverse complement strand
TCTTATTCACTGGTATCTCTTTTTCGCATTGTTCACCATCGCTATTGGAATTACTTTACTGGAAAAAGTCTACGTTGTTATCACAGTCGTTATTACTATTAGTACTTGTCTAAGGACGCCATATTTTAAACAGATAAAAAAATTTCAAGTCATTATAACTGCACCAATATCGAATTTCAACACTCAAATCGCGATCAGTTCCTGAACTGAACATTGATGAGACGGCGACGATAACCATACCCGCATTTCCCGATTTCTATTCGTAACGTGACTTCAAATTTAATTTTACGAGTCTTCAGTCAATCACAAAACTCGGTTAGTAACAATTATCCCATACGAACCGTCAATTCTAGAGTCCACGTGGACTAGTTGGCAGGCGGTTCATTTTCAAGTATTGGTTTTTTGGCCTTTGAGAGTCCCGACACCTTTGAGTGTGCACAATATTGTTTACTTCGACTATACCAAACACATTATCGACATCAGTAGTGCTTATTGGTTTTTTCCTATTATCTCTCCTAAATCATGTAATCAATTTGTCGTTTTCGACATCGTACATTAGAAATTTAAGTTTTAAGTACCAATAAGTTAGACATTCGTTAACTTAATTTCAATCACTGCAATAGATAAATGGGTATGTTCAAAAATAATTTGTAAGCTTCAGTATCGACTGAAATCACTATTTTTGGGATTTTGCATAGGTGGATTTTGCATATGAGCTATTATGGTGCCATTGAGAAAATAGTGATATAAAATTGAAATATCTGCCAAAAATCGTTAACAAGTGTATAGTTGGAAAAGCAGAAGTACTGATTTCATTTTCACAGTGGAATATGGGAGCAGAGCAAATGGTTTTTAGAGGTTGCAGCCTCTTATTGATTTTTTTTTCAAAAAAAAACTTAACAGTTGGTATATTGTCATCAAAATACGACATTTATCTGTAAAATGAACTGCTAAATTGAAAAATGTTTAAACATACTGGGTGTTTCGTTTGAAATTCTGAAGTTGGGATTATTTTCCGTGAAACGAATATGTTACAAATAATATTTTTGATCAAATCGATTCAATTGTAATACAATTCGAACCATCAAAATTCTACATTGATTTTTTTGTATTACACCGTAAAACTTAGCAAGCAATAAACTATCTACCTGGAACGGTTTATATTATTTGCAATGATTTGTTAGAGAATTACAAGTTTCGTTCAATCTTGTTTTTACTGCAAGCATACCACGATTTTCATTTTAAAATTCGCATTTTTTTAATAGCTATTGAAAATTGACAATCACAAATCATTAGAATAATCTTCTTGAGAATCCGAATAGGGCTATAAATTATAATAACTTTAATCTGTGCAATGTGATATGTGAAATGTTATTTTTCCATTTTAGTATATTTTTCAATATTTAAATTGACAGGGTATATTTTTCAAATAGTTCAGTCTTTGGAAAAAATGTCATCATCTCCAAGAGTGTTTTTGAATATTATTGAATAAAAGTTTTTTTCGAGAAGTAGACGAATGATTGGATGAATATAGGGAGTAGGAAATTTAAAGAACGTTGGGCAATGAACATTATCATATTCAAAAAGATAACATGAGAAAAAGAAAATAACAGAAAAATTAGGAAAGTTCCCAAATTCATAGCAATTTTGTGATATTCATCTCAAATTCGTTTCAAATATTGTTTTCTCTCAAAGTAGTAGAGATCCCTATATTTTCAAAATTTCCAATATTGAACAGAAAATCACCAAAATACTTTTGTTTCCGTTATTTCAAAATGTGCACTGCATTGTTAGTTACACACGTGAATTTGTCTGAAAAAATTTGAATGTTTTGCACGGAAAACGAAATAAATTTGAAATAATTCAACTTGATATGGCAGAGTTGATTCACTTTATCAATTCATTGAAGATATATTCTACTAGTTTAGATTGGAAGTGATTCTTGATAAACTATAGGATTTGAGCTAACGGATTATACAGTGTGAACCAACAAAAATGAAACAATGCCTATTTCGTACAGTTTGCATTAAAAAAAACTCTCAATCCCGTCGATTCTGAAGGGAAATTTTTCAAAACATATTTTCAACTTTGTCACTTTCATCTCTTTGGCGATTAGGGGTCAAGCGATACACTGTTTGAAAGGTCATTGATTGATTTTTTCAACACTTTGTACATTTTCAAATTTGCAGCAATTATATTGAAGGAAATTTATCACTTTAACTTGTAGTTAGCATAGTACTGAACAAGCATTGATTTTTGCAATGTAGTGGCATAGTTTATGGAAATTGAAGTGATAATTATTAACTGCACTAAATTGATGGATGTAGCCGTTACTACGTGGTAAGATATCATCATGAAAAATGCGAAATAAAAATTTTCTATATTTTTTACCACTTTTATTCGTAACTAAAGTTACTGCAATTTCGTCCTATAAGGACATTTTCAAACTTTTACATGTAGTTTAGTTACGAATAAAAGCGGTAAAAAACATGGAAATTTTTCATTTCTCATTTTTCATATTAACTGCACATTTAGTGACATTCTTGCTATTGATATTGCCATACATTCTTGGATATATTGAGATATTTTCTGGTATATGGATAAGTCGAAATGGACCAATGGAGTGGTCAGCGATTTCACCAGATTCAGGTCTTTAGATTTTTTTTGGGACACTCAAAACATACTATTTATGGGATTCAACCAGCATCTCTAGATGATCAACTCATTATTGCTAAAGAAGTTCGAAATCGCTTTGATCTCTATTACTGTCTTTGTTATTCATTTTCATTATCCTCTTTTCTGTAGAGTCAATGACTAGAATGACTATTTCCTCCACAAAAATGGCATTTTGAGAATATTCGATTGAAAGTTAATAAAAAGTAACTGTTTTCATGTGGACTTGTAACAATATTTATTGATATCCTCTATATTGAGTTAAAAAAGGAGAAAGTTTCGAAAAAAGAATCTTATGACATTTGAAACGGTCTATCACTTGATCTTTATTATGTTCAAGAGTATAGTTAACAAGTTGAATTCGTGTTGGATATACATGGAGTTGTTCGAAATATGAGCGATTCAGAAAAACGTGTGGAGGAAAATATTGTAATAGTCCATGGGATGAAGAATGAAGGCATTAAGGCGAAAACTATCAATACTCTCCAGCTAGGTGTTTGGAGTATCCGTTTCTAGTTGCATTATCAAAAGAGTAAAATTTAATAACACCGATATTCTTACTAGTCTTTAGTCATCATTGAAGAACATCATAGCTTTCTGCAATTTATCACGAATCTGGCAGAACGTTGTCTAAAATACAACTACTTTACTTTTAGTAACCAAATTTACAAATAAATAAAAAGGGATTAGATAGGTTCATCTTTATTGCTAGTGCCAGTGATCGAAAACCTGTTCATGATGTATTTCTAAAAAGAAGCACTTACTAATACTTTCGTAAAATCGATGCTTTGGAAATAAACCACTTTGAAACAAAATGCCAGTCATCTCGCTACCAATCACATTCTAATATACAAGCTCGATTCTATAGAATGGAGAAAACGAGTCACATACCCCGTGCCTGAGGTGAGTTGACTTGTCACTAGGAGTAAGTTGAGGAGAAGTATTGAGAAGTATTGAGTACCAAGTCTACGAAGAGATAGGATTGAAAAATACAATTAGTGACAGCCTCATCTTTATTATCATTGTTTCACTCACAAATCAAATTATAATGAGATCAACTCAATCTTTTGAATCAGAGGTGCAATTATTGCATTCATAAAATAATATGTGGCCATTTACACACTTTGTATGAGCCCATATTTTGCACGCAGTGCACCAAACCTATTCTTCTTCAGGAATACTCGAACTATAGGATTCAGTGCACTCTATACAAAATGTTTCATTATCGTCACTTTCACCTTCGTCACAACTTTTCTAATTTGTCGCACGAAGAGTCGTTTTTCCTTTTACCTTGCCTATACTAGTGCCTCTAGAGCTTTTCTCAGTTATTATTGGTTTCTTAGTTTTCTTGGTTAGATTCTTATTAGATTGTTGTTTCGTGTCAACTTGCATTACATTTTTTTTCGAGTGTGTCAGTATAGATAGTGCTTTATTGTTTTCTAACATCTCTTTTATTTTCCAAACGTGGTCAGCTTTTGGAAATGGTCAAATATCTTCAGGCAAAATATACGAAGTACTGGGCATGCTTATATCTCTTACTTCAGTCACTGGATTCCTTTCAGGAGTTTTTGATCTGTAATCTGCTAACGTCTCTGGTAGTTCTTCTGAAATAGAAGGGAACTTGTTTGAAGCATATGGAGGTGATATTTTGACATCCTGGAGAGCTGAACTACGTGGAGCAGTCTCGTGGAAAAAATCAGAAACAACAGATAATATCTTTTTTTTTTAATCAACAAAATATTTTTCCCAAAGGATCTCTATTCTCTGAAATGTTCAGATAATGGCATGATTCATTCAAAGTTTGAAATTGATATTCAATACTATGAAAACAATATTTCATGTGGTACCTATAGGTACTATCTTGAGCAGCTATGCGTCCATGCCGTAACAGACGCATGAAGGCCCCATTTCTTGTGTTGAACTAAAATTATAACTTTTCAGATTTTTTAATCTCTTGAGCATTCATATTTTTTGAGTTATTGATGAGAAATTGATGCTTTTTTCATTTCAATTTGTTAACAAGTGCTTGTTTTTATGTACTGTAAAATCATTGAAAATGTTTTTCTACACGTCATTCTGAATCCAATGAGCAACCTGTCATATTTTCAGTTGCGAACTCAGTTGGGAGTAGGTTTTCCCCCTCAACATTGAATTCGGCAAGACTATTCGATTTTTTCCGATTATACGATATACATACAATTAATTTATTTACGTGGTTTATCATCACAACACGAGTAATACAAAGTTATTATTGTCTTAATAACTGTAAGTAGTTGTGAGTAGTTGTAAGTAGTTGTGAGTTTGTTATTTTTCTCTGAACCTTTGTGAAGTGTTGTTGTTTAACGTCCAACTGTTTGCCCAAGAGGATTTACTAAAGCTGTTCAGCAGAAAAAGCATAATAACTTGCTTGCTGAACATTGTCAATTTTATCTTGGCTTATCTGTACCGTGTGTTCCTTCATATTTTTTAATTAGTACTGAATTTATGTGTTGAAGAATGATAATTTTTAACCATCCCGCATGGTTGAGATCTGTTCTTAACTTTCTTGTTTACACGAGAAGTAACATAATCATCACGTGAATTGCACTCAGAAAGGAGACAAAAATATAAAATCAAGGCATGAAATCCCAATTATACATATTGCATAAACTATATAGAAGTATTTTATTTGAAAAAATTGTTTTCAGGTGTTTAGCTACTACTACTAGTAATATCATAAAATTACCTTTTGAATGTATCTTCATCTTATACCTAACTGAAAATTATAGCAATATAATTCTGATACCTCTAAATATTCTTGATGAAAAAATTTCAGTTAATGTATTGCAAACTATCGACAGTACACATAATGAATGAGGTCCGGCCATAAATACCGCCCTGTAATTGCGCACAAAATTAGAACCCTTCATCGATAACTATATAAGAATAGTATCGTATTGTGTTGATGGGGGTTGAAAGAAAACTACATACAACAGACCCTAGGTTTGCGTAGCGTACCAGCTTCTCACCAGACCTGTCTCATTCTGTGTACGACAGACAATTTTCTCTCTCAGATATTTTCTGAAATTGCTCTGAATTGGTAAATTTCAAGGGTGTATTCCGCTAATTTCTAAGTTTTATTCTTGGTTTGGAAATGATTTTTGTCTTCCCACCATCCTTCCCATCACGACTACAGTTTACCCAATGGAAACAACTTACTACAGTGGTTTTAATTAAAAATTACTTCTGTTCGTGACGTTTGTTGAGGTGTCCAGCACAACATTGTTATATGTTGCTGATAATACTAATTAGTACACTATATTTGCTCTATCTTGGCTTTCCTATCTATCATCTAGTGAACCCTTAAAAGTAATCCCGCCGATCTCAGTATCGTTTGACAACCTCAGCCTACTTGGATATTGAATTGACTTAACATTGCTACCACTCTCTCAATTATATTTCGGTTTTCAGTCGAAATATCGAAGGTGATATCACAAACACTCCACGTTGGAGATTCTAGTACTCTTTGAATCCAATGTGTTGTACTCCTCTATTTCAATTTATCCCGGCAGCTAGATTGAAATATCAGAGTTGTCCTTCTTCATCATCAAGTTGTTCGCTTGTTGATGATTAAGATTCTTGTTTTTCTTTAGTATTCTATAGGGTATTTTTTGCTGCTTGGAAGTAATCTTTCCATAACACCCATACCAATAATCATCAATTGCTTACCTAATGTGATTCAGTGCCTCACATCCGTATAAACCACGACGGGTTTTTTCTGTCCCTTCGTTGCATTGCCTACCACTAAATGCAGATGAAAGGACAATAGGAAAAAATCCAGTGAGTACCCATGTAATCATTTTGGGTTTATCTCTTTACCTCTTTTCTTACGACTGTCCTTTCATATAGGTCTTTTTATATGTGTTTCAGGTTTCTAGTAATCCTTGTTTTTTTGATGAATTTCCCAATTGACCTACGTCTTGTTCAGGACTCATACAATCAAGTTGAAAACACCATTTTTTGTTGCCTGGGATTTCTGGGGTTATGGTGCCTAATATAGTGTTGACCTTCATTTATGGGCATTTTCATATAAATTAAATATTATTCTCGGGTTATGACCTGAATGCGGCTTGGCTATTTGTAACAATATATTACATACGTCTGCCTGGAAGATGAATGTTATATGACTAAGAGTGTAGGTTTGAAGTAAATTTCTACCTCGCAGGTATTTTGCCGAAAATGTTCTCTGGATATCTTCACAATCATCTACTTTTTGAGTTTTGTGTTTTCAACCCCAATATTTGTTGAAATGAACTTCGATGTTGTTTGTTTTGTGAACATGTTGATGCTCATAAAATTTTTAAAAATGTTTGTTTTGCTCTATCTAACTTGGCTCATCATTACCTCTTGCCTACACAAGATGTGAAGGGGGTGAATTCAAGAATGTCCCCAATGAAGCTTTTGGTGTGCTTGCTATTGCTACCGATATTTCTAAACAAGCAAGTCTCTGCATCTGGCATAATTTGTGAATACCGAACGATTGGTTTATCTTCGACCACCAAAACGAAGATAAGTGTGTTATCATAGGTTCAAATCATTGTGTATAACTAACTTTATTATGACTGCTTCCAACACTCATGTCTTTTTTGTAGATTCATCTGGTCACCATCAGTGTTACCTTCGCTTTTTTCTGTTTGTATAATTATTGTTTCAGATCGCTTGTTTTATCTTTCGGCACTAGACCATACCATTCCCAGATATCACTGTTTTGAGTTTATCAATGCGTCAAGTGCAACCTGGTGATCCGTTCATTTCTTTGACGTCTCCCGCATAGTAAATTCCAGCTCTCGTCCCATATTCGGTTTTCGACTCATCTGTATACCAAGTGTTTCTGCCGAGTATGTTCTCGGGATGTCGGTTTATTCTCCACTCATCGCGATTCATGACTTTAACCGCAATGTTTGTGTTTAACATGTGTTACGGTGTTATGTAGTCCGAGATCATGTTTGGTTTCATCTGTATACCAAGTGTTTCTACCGACATATTCTCGGTATGTCTGTTCGTTCTCCCCTTTTAACGATTCGAGACTTTAACCGCGAAGTTTGTGTCGAACATGTGTTATGGTGTCATGTAGTCCGAGAACGTGTTTGATGTACCTTCCTCTACATTTCCGTTTTCCTCGATTCCGTGTAACTTGGTGAGTTTTCCAGTATAAATTTGCTCAAATTTGCTTTCTCCATTATTTCAAGGGTGAAGGAGAAAGATTCAAGAGTTTCTTCAATGCAGCTATTGCTACTGTAATTCCCAAACATGCAACTCTTCTCACCCTGCTTAGTCTTTTAATAATATTTGTTTGCTTCATATTTGGCAACCAGACCATAGATGCGTATGATATTATGGGTTTGACCACCATGGTGTAGAGCCAATAGATCATGGCTGGTTTCAATCCACATTTATCTCCGTAGTTGTATCTGATCAGCATCAGTGCTAACTCCGCCTTCTTTTCACCCCCGACAGATGTATCTCTTCATTTATGTTCAGCCCTTAATCGGTCTTTCTAGTTATACTATTCAGGGCCTGCTGCATGCGTCCCTTCAATATATCATTATATTTGTCCTGGACATGGATGAGTGAGTCGTGTACATAGCTCAGTACTTTCACCTGAGGATAATCACTTGTTACCCGTGCTGTCTCTACCATGATGTTCATACCAATGTTCCTCTATTCATGAAGGCTATCCACCTGCAGCTTGTGTTATCGATCCCTCTTCTTTTTGATGCCTGGATTAATGATTTTATGGACATAATATAAAATGCTCCCTTTATAAACAAGGAAACAGCTGAGAGCATTTTCTTTTTATCATAGGTACAATCTGCTTTTCCGTGACCCGGCAGAAAGCCATTTCCATCGACATACCTGATCTGTAGGTGTATTCAATAAGAGACCTTTTCCTCAGATACCTTATTTTCTTGTCATTTAAGGGTCTCACTAGCTTATAGTCATCCGTGTCAGATCTTTATTCCACAGGAGAATTTCCTTCTTTGATCTCTGGTTGAAGGTGGGACAATGTTCATTGTACGTAAAGACAATAGCTTCTAGTAATTGGTCTGCTGCTAATTCTAAGTCTGAAGAATCACTCATTATTCGATCCATCTATCCGGTCAAAACAAATTTCTAGGTCGGCCTTATATTCTGACCGATTTATTGAAGTTGAAAGATGATCTGAACAAATTTCTCAACATAGTTAATTATGAATGTAGAACCTATTGTTGAGCCTACCATGTCAAAATCCAGCTCAATGAAAAATCTGCATTTGATGAGTTATTCCAAAACAAGTACTGTTTCCAATCACCAGAACTGCAACAAACACGCGTTCCACAAATCAAGTTGACTTTTTTTGGATGTTTTATATACTGAAGGTTCCAGTTGTACCCTTCACTGGTGAGTGCCCTCTCAAGAGTGGGACTGTGCCAAATGCTGAAAACCTCATCAGATCCGCAGTAGAGCAAGAATCGTGTTTCTGAACCATCTACTGGAATACCCTCTACTACATCCTGAAGGAATTCAAGTGGATTGATCGACATTCATCGATGGTCAAGGAGCAAATTTCTCATCTTGATGCTCAAGTCCTATATGAGGACTTGTATACGTTAGCCATCTAACTATTTAGTGAAGTCACCCAAACAGGTTTTTTTCAGCTCTGGTTGGGGGCATCATCATTTGGCAGTGAGTGTTTACTGACCTTTTTCCTCTTCTGGTGCAGATTCTGCTTTTGTAGCTCAAGAATTTGATGAAAGGCAGAATCATAAAATACCCTACTCTTGAGAAGGCGATTAGTTGTATCTTGGCTGCACCATCTACTCTCATTTGTTTGTTGACAGGGTCTTTTGCTTTCGATCCGATGTACAAGGAGGATAATTGGGGTCATTTACTCGACGTTCTTCTCCTCTGTAGATCTGAGGTCGAATTCTTTGGTTACTTCATGGTCTATAAAGGGTCCCACGAATAGCTAAGGAAATCAAAACAATAGTTCCATATGAACTAAAGAGACCTCATATTCCCACCACTAGGTATTCAACCTAGTAGTAAAGTAAATACTAAGGAAAACGAGTACAAATATTCCAACATACCATCTCAATAATACGTATAAGGTATACTAACAACGAGAAAAGCAAAAACAATACAGTGTAATTCAAACAATTAATGAACTAGAAACTGAAGCGATGATAATTGAAAATAAGTCAAAAATAAGGAACGAAAGAGGAGTGTCTCACAAATTCAGAGATGAAATTCTCAACTACTTTGGAGTGATTATGGGAAAAACCAAAAAATAAAAAATTCAAGAAATAATTACCAAAGGGAACCAAGCCTTTGGAAAAAATTACGAACTTTCAAAATCTGGAAACTAAGCAAAAGGAAAGAATTTAAATATATGAAAGTTGATACGGCCAATCATCACACATGTGATTGAAACAATAGTGATGAATAAAAAATTGCTGAGGGTATAAAAATATAGTGCGAGTAATCAAATCGCAACAATTAGAATCAATAGAGTTGATCATTAAAGGGGATGATTGAAAAAGTAATGAGATGCTTGAAAAACTCGAAGGTGGGATGAGAAGAACTTAAAAGCTGTGATAATTGAACAATAGAAATAGGAATGCAGAATTAGAAAAATATTAAATTGGATTGAAAGGCGATGATGGTGAGTTCTTCTGAGATAACAACGTATAATAAATAATATTTTAACTCGATTAGTGTGATTATGATCTGTCAATGTGAAAGAATCATAATTGTGGCTAATAAGCCTAGTAGGAGCATTATAATTCATATAGTATAATGGCTTTTGAACGGCTAAGCGAACCCAGTACCAGATAGTTCGGAATATAAAAACCAAATGAAATTTGATCACATGGAATACTTATTACTTCAACAACATATGTTAACGTAACATACATTTTGCGGACTTTTCACGAAATGGTAAACAACTTAATCTGAGTTGCTATAATTAGAAAATGAAAAAAGTGCTTCGAATAAACAAGAGTAGTGGACGAACCCACTTGGGTGGGTCGGCAAAAAATATCCTATGAATTTTGTGGCTGTTCAAAAAAATTTTTTTTTCCTCGATAAGGATATTTGATCGTATTAAATAAGTATGAATTAAGAAACAATTTGAACGAAGTAAGGATACAGTCTCATAAGAATTATAAACTTGTATTTCAAACTGTGACTTCTCTGAAGAAAATATTTTTTTTCAGGGACTCCCGATACTCCAGGTAATGCCATTAGAATGGAAAGTGCTAGACTTTATCAAGGTCTGTTAGACAAGTTGTTGTTTAACAAAAACTTCTACTAACTTTTAACTTGAGCATATACTTGAGCATATACGAATATATTTCAAATACCTAACCTAAAATTGTGAAAAAATAATAAACACGACTTTTCAAGTGAAAATCGAGAACTACCTACTACTTGCAAATACCTTTTGTTTCAAGAAAATTACTAAAATATTTTCTCTCAACCTTTTTTTACCTGATCTCATTATCTAACATCAATCATTACTAATGACTAATGCATTTTCACCTTAGTTTTCAACTTATTTAATAACACTACAAAACCGTAATTCTTGTGTCACTGTAGAGTAACTCTTTCAGTTTAATAAACCTACTATTCTGCAACGTGTTATAAATATGTTTACCATGGATTTTCACAAAGTCTCGGTCATTTCCTGTGTAATTGATAACTTGTTTATTTTGTGGAAATTCATGATCACTTTATTGAAATGAATAAAATAGCTATTTATGATGAGTGTTGAAAGTAAGGTGTTTTTTGTGAGAGAAAAAGTGTGCGAAACGAGCATAGCGAGTTGAGCAATTTAACGACTGTCCTGTTTTCATAATAAAATAGATAAATTTAATATTTCTATAAAAACACATTTTGACATCTCTTGCCAGTTAACTATTTTCATGATATAGCATTTGCTGTGAAATGGCCGTATCAGGTGACGCCGAATCATCTGGTCACCAACAAATAGTATTGTTTACAGCTCACGCGTTTTATTTAAAGCTACATCCAAAGTTCTTGTTGGTGTTTGATGTCTTGCATAATGAAGAAAAATAGTGAGGAATTGTGTGTCCGACGATATTGAAAAGGCTGCAAAAAGAGCTTCAATTGAATTGTGACCAAAAAATCGGCTCAGCAGTACGACATCGCATATTCTAATTTTCTTAGCTGGTGTAGAGACTTGCAAATTTTCAATGATAAAATCGATTGCGCTCGTTAAAAATGGTGTTAATACAAGCAAATAATTCAAGGTAATAGCATTCTTAAAGCGGAAAAATAAAAGTTACTTACGAAATTACCCCAGAAAAATGACAAAATGTGAGAAATGAATTTATTAACAGACTTCATCATTGCCAACAAATGAATGATCAAAATTTGGAACGTTTATTAGGATAGACCAGAGAGAGCTCCAACTTATTTTGAAGTTTGTAAATTTCGAATAGAATATAAAACTACTGATTACCCAAGATCGGGGATCTTATTTTTGAAAATGAAAAAAAAATGTATAAAGAATTGAAAAACAAAAGAAGTATGAGAAGACTGAAAAAAGTTGACAGTGCCTTGTCAGCGACCAGTGACGTTTCACTATTCTGCGTGTGTTTCGGGCTATTTGGTCATTCGTCAGTGCAAGGTAGTGTCCATCATCAACATAAAGCCGATGATTTCCCATAATTGAAAATCGAATTCCTTTCAGAGTATCATTTCTCGTACTAGACTGAAGCCAATGACGAACAAACAACATATTTTTTATCGCCCCATCTGCCCGTGAACGAGGTAACCAACCGCATATCCGAATCATCCAATTTCTACCATAAAAAACACTTCACATATAGTAAGGGGGCATATTTGAAGACTGGCTGTAATTCAAATTACCTAAAAGAACCGTTCATTCCAGTTTTAACTCACCTACACTGTAGGTTTCCTGTTGGAAAATAATTTCTTCCCTGGCTAATATCACGAAGAGCGTTGGATTATATCCGATAGATGTCGGACGTGTAGATCATGCAAAGAAGTAACTTTCAGACACAAACTGGAAGAGAAACTCTCGAAATACGAATGAGTTTAATCTACTCATGTCATCGATGACATGAGTAGAAGAGAGGTGTATTTTGAGCAATCCTGTGAATGATATCTGATTCAATTACATAACGCATGTTTGGATTACAAACTGAATAGAGCGAAGTATTTTTTGTATAATTCAGTGTTCATATAAAAGTATTTGTTTCGAAAGTAATAATGATAATAATAATAGTAATAACATAACAACAAGACGATATTTGTCGTGGAGGTCTCATCTCCTGGCGAGAGGAATATCGTCCGAAAAGAGGAGAAAAAACGGATTAAATATTGAGATTTTCTCTTCGAAGTCCGCAGAGTCTAGCCAGATTACTGTAAAGATTGTTGTTCTGATTATTAGGGTCCTTGGTGGAATGATGCCCTCTCTACTCTCGAATCTCAACGTCATACCGGCTTGCCGCACTAAGGCAGAAGTCTTAGCCGGACAGATGCAGAAGGCTGTCATTCTTGGCTCACTGCGCCTACTTATGGCACATGATTCTCGGACCCTATGATTACTTTCCCCACAGTGTAGGGAGTGGTGGTTGGTTGATAATGCTGGCGCTCCCTCCCGAATATATCGGGGCTTCGGGGGATAAGGCCTGACTAGCGCATATTACGGTTGAAAAAAATAATAATAGGTCTTTATTCCCAGAATGATACAATAAATACAAAATTGAACTTTTATTGAAAATGGGAAAGGCTGAAGATCAGTTGGTTGTATTAAAAGATGCAACCTCTTTTTTTTTCATATTAGGCCAAAAGTATTTTTCTTTCGTGTAATTCAATGTTTATATGAAAGTAGCTGTTTCGAGAGGGCTTTCTCTTCTAGTTTGTGTCTGAAAGTACTTCTTTGCATGATCTACACATCTTTGTATAAAATTACTTTTTTGAAATTGATTGCTTGCTTCGTGTTTTTGCAAGATTCCCGCATTTTTTTGTATAAAGACGGAAAAGTAGAAAGCCAAAACCTTTCTCTCCCAATTATTATGGTATTTGTTGATGTGAACAAAATTTGTTACTAGGAAATTTTTGACATCTACCCTTCTCGGAAATTTTTTGGATAATAATATTTTACTTCTCACCGTTTCCAGTTGATGAATAGAATGAAAGTTTCTTTTTCAACCATTACAGAAATTTTCGTAGGTAATCTTCATTTTTTTCTCAAATATTTCCTGAACTATTGAGTTTGTGAGTTCACTTTTGTCATAGGATAGGGGTGAGCAAAATTTATTTTTGTTTTTTTTATATATCTACAGGCGTTCTGGAGATTATGCTAAAATTTCAATTAGGGATATATGAAAAATAGATCAAAAACAGTTGATCTATTTTTCGATTTTTCAAAAAAAAAACAACTGAGATATAAAATAGGTAAGATTTTATAATTATATGAAATTTATAATCAAATTAACGCATTAACGCAAATGAATCAATGCGATCATGATTGTATCCCTGCTGATAGAGATCGTTCAACTAACGAAGAATTCAACAAAATATAATAGTTTATTATTTTATATTTTATTATTCAGAATTTGGGAATAATTGCACCTTCAACAGGTAGATTTGTATAACTGAGTAATAAATAAGTACCAAGAAAATGAATACTTCGAACTGAAATCCAAAATATTCCTCACTCCAGACTATCCTACATAGTAAGATCTAATAAATGTATATTGAAAAACAACTATTTTCCTAATACCACGGGCATAAAATTATATTCCACATTTATAAAAGTTTTCATCCCAAAGAAAATTCTTGGCTACTGGTAAGGGGGGTTTTTCGTATCATCGGCCCAAATACATTGAAATCAGAGGATCTCATATCTCTATCATATCCTATAGGAAAATAAATAGGAAAACCTATGCGGCATATTTGAAAATTCCATTAGACCGGATGTGTTCGATAGAAGATTCTACAGAGTTACCGAGCCATCCAGGAAGGATGGAGACGGAGAGTAACTGTAAATTCAGCTCAACCATTTAAGTCGCTGGGACCAGACGGCAAAATGCTGAAAAGAGATAGTGAATGAACTTCATGGAGACTGAATAGGACCACCTTCATAGTGAAGCCTGAGAAAATCGAGCAGAATTTGGTGAAGACCTTGACCGCATACTAACGGTTTGTTTAGAAAATATAAAAAACTACTTAATGAGCTGGCTCTAGACTAATATGTATACTCGCAGAGCAAATATATCAACGAAAATGGATTTACATCAGGACATGAAAGAAAAAAATGAACGAAATATTTGTTTGTACATCAACATTTGTGAAAAAAAATTCTCGTTACAACCATATATGTGAAAATGTAATCTACCAACAAAAAACAACGCTAACATATAAGAGTATATGTGGTAGATGCTGGTCCCACCCACGTTCAAGCGTATTACAGAAAAAATTTAAATGATGTATTCATGCGGGGCACCGCAAACTGGTCAAAATATTGTTTGCGCAACGTTTCGCTACGTTTCGACCTTCTGAATCAGTTTCTAGTCAAATTGTCTCCAATCATTCAGGCAGTGAAACAATCTGTCTCAAATCAAAATATTTCGATTTATATGTGGCCAGCCTTAGGCATCGTGAAGTCACTTTCGTGCTAACGTTTCGTTACTGGACCGTCTGTTTCCGGTTTCAAGGGTTTGAAAGGAACAAGAAAATGCACAATGGAACTCTCACAATGGATCCAATTGGATATTCAGGTTGAGGTTGATTCGAAGGCATCCTATAGAAGTTACTTTTGGCCACTATTTCAGGCCTTCAGGATCTTCCCAGCATCAGTGAATGAAATGGTAACAGTAGTTGTTGAGAAATTCAGTAGCAACTATTGACTTTAATTCTTATGACATCAGAGAACAAAAAATGTGGGAATCTTCCGAAGAAAGGAACAAAGCAATCATTTTTTGAAAAAATGAAATACCAATAAACATAGATGTGTAGATCATTCAAAGAAGTAACTTTCAGACACAAAATA
>WOGR01003556.1:0-15740 GCA_015342045.1 Leptinotarsa lineolata | reverse complement strand
ATTGTTCCCGATGACAGTTACCTTTTTTCCCATTTAATCGTCTTCGTATCTGTTACGGTTTAGAATATAGCAATGTTACAACCACATGGTTACGAAAAAACTTTTTTTAGTCAGCAAAATACGTATGTGTTCGCTGTAAGAAAGGGCAAGAATGGGAAAATCTAAAACCGGAAAAGATAAAAAATTAATTGAATTGGGAAAGATGTGCCCATTTCTAAGCTTATTTAGGAAATTCTGATTAGTGTGATACATTAGTAAAGTCATCGCCAAACTGACCAACTTATATCGGATGAAAACTGGACAGGAAAGGGTGTTCTTCATTTTATAATGTCTTCTTAAATAATTCCAAAAAAATTGAAACAAAATTGACAAATTTCGATTCTATCAAAAATACTACTCACCAGTACTCCACCGGGGCACAATTCAAACAGATATTAATAGTTTCAGCTCAAAAAAGACTCAATTCAACGGCGCTAACTGACTTTATACGTACCTTCGGTTGTCATAGATACCCTCCGATGATAAGAACCACCAATTAAATCTACGATATTAATAGCAATATACCACATATTATTTTTTGGCAGAATATTGATTATTATATCTGCGCAGTATTGAATATTTTCACAGCTTTCAAATGTGAAACACGAGATCAGACAGATAAATTAATGAAAACTGAAGATAAAAAATTATGGGAGAGAAAGGTTTTGGCTTTCTACTTCTCCATCTTCACATAGAAAAAATGTGGGAATATTCTAAAGAAAAGAAGAAGGCAATTAACTTCAAAAAAAACTCTATATCAAGATGTGTAGATCATGCAAAGAAGTAACTTTCTTTCTTTCCCAAAAATTAGTTTTTTTTCAAAAATATATTCCATTCAATTCATAAAAAAACTTATTTTGGATGAGGTCGACACTAAATAATCAAAGTATGCCATCATAGATGGGCAAAGGAAGTTGGAAGATAGTTAGAAAATATATTTCTTCTGTGACTATTGAAAAAAATATCGATAATGTGACCTTTTCTGGTTGAATAAGTAGCCAAAATGATCCATAACTAACACCTTCCAACCAATCACAGTTGACCAGATTCATAACTCACTACCTCGAGGCCAATCACAGATAACTAAATTCATAACCTTACAATTGTTTCAATTATTTTCAATCTCAAGTAAGTAAGTAAGGCTAACATTGAATGTAGTGGATGCCTGTCTACTCGATGTATCTGGGTTTTCCTCAAACTCAAGTATCACATATAATTTGAGTTCATCACTCATTGCATTGGCAGCTGCTTTTTTATCTGCCCCACAAGACTAAAATCGCGAAACTGCTTCTCTATTTTGGTAAATTAGGAAATTTCTCATGAAAAAGGCGAGCTACTTCCTGTTGTGTTTGGGTTTTATCTCCGTAACCAATCATTTGTAAAACTGTTATTTTATGCATTTCCGTTAATTTAACCATTAGTCAGACTTGAAGCTAACGAACCTTCAACTGAAATTAAAATATTGACAACTAATGTTGTAACATACAAAACAATTTGACAAGGCGTTTCAAACAAACGTTGCCACGGAAAATATTCACAGTTTTTCAAAGGATACCATCTAAAAAGAACATTGCTATGGTTTTTGCTTACTTTCTTAACATCAATGCCTCAACATGAAATAAGTTTTGAGTATATTGCGATAAGTTTTGAGTGTATTTTATCGAATTTCGGTGACCACATGATTTTAATTTAGTTTATCTTAATTGTTGCAATGAAGTTGAAAGCGATAACATTTTTGAATAGAGAATGAAGAGACCTTTCAAATGGTATATCACAAACCAATACTTCCTATTTAGAAATTGGGGGTTGTATCTGTCATTCAAGTGTGGTTGAAGGTAGGAGTGGCATTTAAATTATGATTGACGAATGCCAAATCATAATTTAAATTTGATGTGTTTCGGGATTTTAAAAAAATATGTATAGTAACCAAAATAATGAATTTGTTCCATTTGGCTTTCACACATTGTATACATTCATAGTAGTCACAAAAAAAATCTAAATAAATTATTGAAGGATAGAAATCCGGAACCAGAGAAGAAACAGAAGAATGCTTTCCTAATGAAGTGCAAATCGACAAACATGCGGATATAATTTGATGTCCATCGTGGTATTAGCCGTGGAAGTAGATGTTTTCTGGCAGACATTTGTAAGATCCTATTGTGGTTGGGAGAGATGAATTTTTCGAAATCCCATTCTATCGAGCACAAATTTTTCTTCAAATGCGATAACATGGGTACCTTCTTTGAGTGTCTGTTTCGCTATTGTTGATTTTTCGGTATGCCGCAAGCGACAGTTTTTCTTGTATTCAGAGTCGGGTAGATTAGATTAATTTTTTTTTCGGTCAAATAATTACACCTTAGTGCTACGATAAGTCAATAATGTATAATATAAATGTAAATTACAATGAAATTACCAAAAAGCAGTAGGTAGTTGATGAAAATTATTTATGATACAAGCACTAGATAAAGTAAAAAAATATATAATGTAAAAATAGAGACGCATAAAGACATTACCTACATTGACGATACTCACTAAGTAAAGCTGAAGTCAGACGCATCATAGTAAGCATTCTAAATGGGAGATGTTTTTTCAGTTTTTATTTGAAATTAGCGAGGGTTGAATTTTTCATTGATTGGGGTGAGTTGTACACTGAGTTATATCTCCTTGTTATTTCCAGTCTTCGGTTTGGTGCTCTGATATTATCCTTATTCCTAGTATTTTACGAATGGTTGTTACCATTTGTAGTAAAATTTCAGGATATTACACATGATGGCAGAGTCGATATATTAAATTTTATAAACCAATTCTAACAGCTCTCCATTTAAACTATTCCAGCTAAAGCTCTGATTGCTAGTTTTTGAATTGTAAATATTTTTTAGATATGAATATGTGCCCCAGTTTATCAATCCATAAGTTAAGGAACTATGAAACATTGCATGATAAGCAGTATGGGCAGCTTCATTACCGACTTTATTTTTTATCTGCCTGATTGCATAGACCTTCCATTATAGATTTTTTGCCAGTTTGTCAATATGGGGTTCCCAAGATAACTTTGAATTAATAGTAATACCAGGACATTTCAAATTATCTGAGGGATTATGAGACAGCAAGAACATAACTGTTTGGGTCTTGCTTTTATTCACACATAGGCTATTCGCATTGAACCAGTCCGTAGCTTCCTGAATAACTTGCTTTTCTAATTCTGATGACTCATCAATATTTTTTCCCGAATAGCGAAAGAAGTGTCATCGGCGAGTAGCAATGTAAACATCGTCATTGAATTTGGCAGGTCATTGATATGAATCAAGAAAATTAGTGGCCCAAGCACACTACCTTGTGGAACACCATTCAAGATCGTCTGTAAGTTACTGAGTTCTTCATTATATGATACTAATTGCTTTCTCTCATTCAGATATGATGCTAGCATATTGTGTGCTATGCCTACAAAGCCATAGTACTTCAGTTTTTCTAATAAAATGTCAGCAGTCAAATTCAAATTATTTATTAACCATAGATCAAAAAAGTGATATAAAAATCGTCAACTGAAAGTCAAAAAATTATACATATATACTATGGAAATAAATACAGTACATATACAATATTAAAATACACTTCAAACGTAAGATATACATATTCACATATAAGTATCACACGTACATTTATACCTGTACACAATAACTGAATGAATTCGAAAATATAACACCTAAGTACCTACCACTTCTTTTCTGAATCATCTGAGACTGAATAAAACTGTTTTGAACTAAAACTGATTAAAGGAAAAACATATTTTTTTAAACAGGATTTTAGTTCTTTCTTGAATTTGTTGTAGTTGTCTGTGTTTTGACACAGAAAGGTGGGCAATTGAAAAACCTTGATTCAGCATATGAAGGTTTCTTATATTAACTTATTTTATGTGGTATGAGCCTTTTTAATTCACTTTTTCTTGTGGGGTAACTGTACCATTGCGATGGTACAGTTATGCTATTTTCATTTTTCCTAACATATATTAGACAATTGTATATGTAAAGACCTGGAACTATTAATATACAACTTTCTATAAAACTTGACTTGCAGGATTCATTCCACTTTAAGACGAAAATCAAACGTATTACTCATTTCTGTATAATAAAAATTCGATTGATATAGCTACTATTTCCCCATTAAGTTATATTGTACGATAAGATACAATTGAACAAAGCATAATATATATCAATTAGGGACTTTCTATCTATAAAGTTCCTTTAGGTTGTAGAATATCATAAATATTTGTTTTAATCTTTTCACACTTATGTTCAATATGTTTCTTCCAGTTGAGATTATGATCTAGCCAAGTACTCGAAAATTTTATAGATTCTGATAGTTTGATGGACAAATTATTAACAAAAACATTAAGAGAAAAGTTTTGTGACTTTTTTCCAAAAAACTGAATCAATATTGTTTTACTTGCATTTACAATAATTTTACTTGTGATGCACTATTTTGGAACCTTTGGTGCAGTAATGAATTTTACTGGAGTCTTATCCCAATACCAAACCGTTATATTTAACACCTCGACACGTGTTTCGATCACCAAGTGATCATCTTCAAGAGGAAGGAGGTTTTATCCCAACACCAAACCGTTATTTTTAACACCTCGACACGTGTTTCAATCACCAAGTAATCATCTTCAAGAGGAAGATTTAACTTCCTTCCTCTTGAAGATGATCACTTGGTGATCGAAACACGTGTCCAGGTGTTGAGAAATAACGGTTTGATGTTGGGATAAAACTCCAGTAAAATTCTTTGACATAATTTTGTTGGAATTACACCACGCTTCATTTGAAGTTCCTCTGTTGTTCGAGCTCCTTCAGCTATAGATGTGTCATCTGCATATGAAATCATCATTTTGGCCCTAACGTGTATAGGAAGGTCATCAATAAAAAAAAAATTCAGTGGCCCTAAAATCGAACCTTGTGGAACTCCAAGTTCAACATCGTAATATTTAGACCTGGTGTCATAGAGATTCACAGAGGAGATGTACAAATGGATGTAGTGCTGAATGTGGTTGAAAAAAAGTTGGACTGTTTTGTTTTCTGGCATGTACAAATTGTTAAGGCCGGTCGTGCTCCAATGTTGAATTACCAACAGTTGAGGATTAATTTGATACCAACGAGAAGACATGCGACGTATCGCTATTGAGACAACCCAGGATAAAGAAGACAATCAAGGAGGAGAAGAAGAATAAGAAGAAGAGGAAGCAGAAGTGTTAGAGAATTATGAATCAGACAAATGAATTTCCATTTTTTTTATCTACACCGTTTTTATCTTTTTCAACCCTCTTTCAGTATTTAATAGTTTCAAATTAAACAGAATCACAACAGATCCGTGAAATAGGCCTACTGGAGAAACCACGTTAAAAAATGTGTTAAGTACACTACCTCAAATGTGGCGTGGAAACGTGTGCATATTTTGACGATTACAATTCATCCAACTTTTTGAATCATTATATCTCAAGAGCAGTGGCGATTTTTCAGATTTTATTCATGATAGAGTGGACCTAGTAAAGTATTATAAACCGGCCTGTATCATCTATGGCAAATCATAACAAAATCAAAAATTTTGTTTGAGCACTCTGTTAGCGTTTTGAATTTATATTAAGCATTTATTACTGTTTACTGAAAAATTATTCTCATCAGCGATTTGTAACGTCCTTTTCATTATAGGTTTAAATGATTAGTAAACATAAATGTACTTGATAGTTATTATCGTTTGAAACAAATGAATTTTTTTACTATACTATAATTCCAAAATGGAAGGCACCAAATTATCAGAGATGACTATGACCTTTTTGCCTGTTACTTGCAGTGGCGTACGGAAACTATACTACGATTTATGTGTGTGAGATTTGAATAGGAGATGATAAAATGCAATACAGAATCACAACCTACCAACAATGTTTTCGTTGTAATGCAATAGTATTTTTGAGAATTTAGTGCCTACTATTATGAAATTTTAGTACATAAAGATATGATTACCCGCGTTACTATTGTGTAGGAGAGGATGGTTTTTACTCTAGTCAAGAAGTGCTTTTTTTTCGAACCTTTATCAGCAGTCTCCGAAAATTATGGTTGAGGTGTCATTCGATTCGGAATAGCGTTTAGAAAGTTTGTGAAAACTGACGACTTTCGGAAATGAAAATTGCAAGTTATAAACAATTTAGTGAAAAATAAAAAATGGGTTTAGTTTTTTGGAAATATCTCATAAACTGATTAAGATTTTCAAAATCGAAAAAAAAATCGAAAAGAGGAAGAAATTTCCTATAAGAAAGTTCTAACTCCCGGAACTGTAGGGCCAATATTTATAATTTTCCCGGAGCCCTGAAAATGAGCTCGAAATCAGGTGTTTAGCCGCGCGTAAGCCGTGCCTGTTTGTGCCATGTTTGCAAAAAAATATTTTTTAACATATAAAATATATTAATTGAGGAATGAAAAAATTCAGGCATATACTTAAAAGCTAAATGATCAATAATCTGTCGGTAAAAATTTTTATTGCAATTATTCGATTTATTACGCTATTGTAAATTAACAATTTTTTATCAATCGATCATCAATATTGCAAGTGTGATATTCTTTAAACTATAAGTGTGGAATTTTTTCCTTTCGTAAAGCTATGATCATAATGGTTGAGAATCGATTTCCGTTCGAACTATTGAGAAATTATTATTTTCCAGTTATCTATTAACAAATTACTGCATTTTTAAATAAAAAAGTTCAATAAACAATCGAATATTTTTTTTTAAATTATTATCTCTATGTTTTTTTTTTATCAGAAGCTACATAAAAATATATTTTTTAAAATTTCATCACTAATTGTTTGAAAATTTGTTAAAAACAAATGCATTCTTTATGACATAATTGAATTTTTTTAGAATGTTAATCTTTGATGAAAATTAAAATTTTTTTTGAGAAAGCGTTTCTTATAAAAATTTTCACAATGCAAAAAAATGCATTTGCTAATAAACAATTTTTTCTACCACTAATTATCCATATTAGGGATTTTTTTTTGAAAATCATTATTTATCTTGTTTTTTAATATTTGAAAAAAAACTTTGTTTTTAAAATTCTTAATTTTTTATAAAAAGAACAATTTGTTATAAACAAATGAATTTTTTCATTTTATTTTTTTTCTAGTTGCAAATAATGAATGAAAAACAATCATGTATTTTCCATTTTTTTTCCACTTTTTACCGAATTTTATAATTTTTGCGCTCCATAACTCAATTATTATCATCAATTTTTTTATCATTCAAATTATTAAATTTATTAAACTAATGGAGATACAATAAATAATCCCAAGGCTAAATATATTTTTTGATTAATGGAGAAAAAATAAATCTTGCGATTTTTTATTGTATTTCCATTAGTTCGATAAGTAATGATTCAAATGATAAAAAAATAGACGATAATTGAGTTATGAAGCGCAAAAATTAAAAAATTCGGTAAATAATGGAAAAAAAACATGTTTTTCATTCATTAATTGCAACTAGGAAAAAAATTGGATGAAATGATTCATTTATTCATAACAAATTGTTTATTCAATAAACAATGGAAAAATTGGAGTTTTTTTTTCCAAATATTGAAAACCAAGATAAATAAGGATTTAAAAAATGGTTCCTCAATATAATTATTAAGTGTTGAAAAAATTGTTAATTAACAAATGCATTTTTTTGCATTGTGAATTTTTTTTGAGAAACGCTTTTTTTTTAAATCATAATTTTCATCAAAGATTAAGATTCCAAAAAAAAATTCAATTTTGTTACAAACAATGCATTTGCTTTCAACAAATTTTTAAACAATAAGTAATAAAAATTTAGAAAAAATTCATGTAGCTTCTTATAAAAAAACTTATTAGCATTAATAATAAAAATTTTTTTTTCGATTATTTATTGAACTTTATCATTTAAAAATGCAGTAAATTGTTAATAGATAACTGAAAAATAATAATTTTTTAATATTCGGAACGGAAATCGATTCTTAACCTTTATAATAATAGCTCTACGAAAGTAAAAAAAAATTCCACTTGCAATATTGATAATCGAGTATTGTTAATTAACAATAGCGTAATAAATCGAATAATTGCAATATAATTTTTATACCGACAGATTATTGATCATTTATCTTTTGAGTAAATGCTTGAATTTTTTCATTCCTTAATTTATATATTTTATATGCTAAAAAAATTTTTTTCGTTGAAATGGCCCAATTAGGCACGGCTTACGCGCGGCTAAACACCCGATTTCGAGCTCATTTTCAGGGCTCCGGGAAAATTATCAATATTGGCCCTACAGTTCCGGGAGTTAAGACTTTCTTATAGGAAATTTCTTCCTCTTTTCGAATCTTGTTTTCGATTTTAGAAATCTCAATTAGTTCATGAGATATTTCCAAAAAACTAAACCAATATTTCATTTTTCACTGAATTGTTTGCAATTTTCATTTCCGAAAGTCGTCAGTTTTCAAAAACTTTCGAGACGCTATTCCACATCGAATGATACCTCAACCATAAATTTCGGAGACTGCTGAAAAAAGTTCGAAAAAAAAGCACTTCTTGACTATACTATTAACCAAATTTGCATCCTTCATAAAATACTTTTTGTACATTCATCATATGTTGTTGATTCACTTGATAACCATTATTATTTCTACCTTCCTTCTGTTTGTAGTTCTAGGATTTGATTTTCAATTCAAATATATAGTGTATTTTTAAAATGCACATTCAAGAATTTGCCGCTTTCAGAAATCTGTCGCTTGACGGTGGGTGGCACGGATTGTCTGTGCCTGGGGTCTGCCCTGGTGTGAAAAAAAGTGTAAGAACCTGATTCTCTGAAGACGAGAGAAATTGTTGCCTGAGACATACCAACAAATCTGCATGCAGTATAGCAGAACATGCACTTAGAGAAGATACACACGTTATTGCGTACCCAAGTCCTCGATAGAAGTCTAGAGTTACAATCTAAGACTTTAAGGTTAGGCGATAGAAATTCGCAAGCACCTAATAGTTCCATACCTCATACTGAGTGTTTGAAAATGTCATACGATAGATAAAATAGACGATCTCATACCAAAAAAATATTAAAATATCCTTATTGATTCTTCAAGAAAAATGACAATGCAATACACCAGAACAAAACAAATTCGAAATTTGCATCGAGACGGCGATTACTTATCCAAGTTCGATATTTCTTATCAGTCAGTTTTACTGAAGTATAAATCGACCGATAGGGTAATCGAACTGATTAGTTTCGGTAATAATGGATAAAAATAACTGTCTGGGGTGATATCATATCATTATGGAAATACGAATAGAAAATCGTTATTTGTGAATAAATTAAATCAAAGTTCGGTCGTGACTAGCCATGCATGAAAAGACGTTTTGCATTCGAAAATTCGTTCAATGAACTTTCGTTGAGTTTCAAATAGCAGAAAAGGAAACTAAACAAGTGGAATCATGTGAGATGTTTTTAATTCAAAGATAAATATATAAACAAGCACTTGAAAACTCTTTTTCATCAACTGAAGATGTCAACTAGGTTGGTGAAACGTTCATCGAGGGGAGTATTGCATTTCTGGTGATTGGGAAACGTGAATAAGTTGAATCAAAGTTTGGTCATGACTAGCCATGCATAAAAATAAAAGACGTTTTTCATTCGACGAGTGGTTCAATGAATTTTGCTTGAGTTTCAAATAGAAAATATGTAGATGAAACGAGTAGAATCACGTGACATGTTTTCAATTCAATAATAAATACAAAAACAAGCACCTTTCTCAATCACTTTTTCCAATCATGTGAAAATTCTTCTTCATCAACTGAAGACGCCAACTTGGTTGGTGAAGCTCGCGTCGAGAAAAGTATTGCATTTCTGGTGATTGGGAAAAGGGATCGTTTTGGATTCATTCTAAGCCAGAGGATAATGAACCTATTATTAACAAAAGGGCAATTCCCTAAAGAATGGAAGGTAGCCAGACTCGTTCTTATTGATAAAGGGAAAAATAAATCATACAGGCCCATATGTATTCTGAATATCATGAGAAAACTCCTAAAAGATATGATCAAGGTGAGACTCTTAAGAGAAATAGAAAATGAAGGCGATCTAAATCAAAATCAGTTCGGTTTCCGAAAAGGTAGATCAACAACAGATGCACTGGCGGAGGTACAAAACATCACAGACCAAGTAAACGAAAGGATTGGCAGGAAATGGTGCGCCATGATAATGTTAGATGTACAAAACGCTTTCAACTCCGCGTCATGGAAAGGAATCCTGAATGAAATCAAAAGAAGAGATGTACCTGCATACTTGTACAATATGATTGCCAACTACCTTGATGTGAGGGTGCCACTAGTAGGATACAAGGAAAAATGAACATCACCTGTGGTGTTCCACAAGGCTCCGTAATTGGTCACACATTGTAGAATATATATTATGATGGGGTACTAAATCTGGAGGTCTCTAGGGAAGTTAACCTAATAGGATACGCAGATAACCTAGCCGTAGTGGTGGTGGGAAAAAATGAAGAAAGTTTGGTAAGAACTTCCAATAGAACGTTGAAGGATATAGCCGAGTGGATGACAGCGAAGCAACTCAAGCTTGCCCCTCAGAAGTCAGAGGTAGTACTGCTGGCAGCAGGCAGAGAACTGAAGCTTATTACAATCGAATTGGAGGAAACGAACATCTGTAGCTAAGAATCCATTAAATACCTGGGAATCCACATGGATCAAAATATGAAACTGTTAGAAAAATAGCAGAAAAGGCGAAAAAAGCCATGAGCAACATAAGCAGGATAATGCCCAACGTTGGGGGTCCTCGAAAAGGTAGCAGAATAATTCTAAGCTCAGTCGCCCAGTCGATCATGCTATATGGCACAACAATTTGGAAGGAGAGCCATGGAAAAAAGTTTGTGCATATAGAACACCATCAACTGAAGCTCTGCTGCCGATTGCAAGAACCCCTCCAATAGATCTACTGGTTGAAGAGAGAACTATGGTACAAAACAACGTATCAAAAGGGTTAGCAAGCTTACAAATCATTGAAAAATATCAACAATCTTGGGAGATAGGCGATGGAAAGGCCAGCTGGACAAAAATACTGATAAGAGGCATAGAACCATGGATGAACAGAAAATGGGAAGGGGTGAATTACTTTCTCATACAAGTCCTAACGAGGCATGGGTGTTTTCAGGCGTATCTGTTTAGGTTTGAAGTGAGTGATACAGAAGAGTATAAGTATTGTGGAATGATAGACACGGTAGAACATACAATCTTTGAATGCATACTTTGGGAAGAATAGAGACGAAACGCAGAAATGACGACAGGAAAATTATCACCGGAAAAATGATACGGAAGATGCTCGAAAATAAAGAAAACTGGGAAGCCGTTTATAAACTCTCCAGTATTGAAGAAAAAGGAAGGGCCCTGAACCATAAATATAGTCTGCTATTCCGAAGTAATGCCCGAGGGCGGTTCCAGAGTAGCCTGCTTGACTAATGAGTGGTTTTTTAGTCGGTGTTAGTCGGGCGACCAGGTGTCTTTCTAAGATTTTTCCACTCGCCGAAAAAAAGGCCAGAGGTTCCAGTTTAACCAAAAACTAGATAGGTGCAAGTATTGAACTCCGTGCTTTGCTAGTAACTGAATGGGAAGGGATTGTGTCAACCAATACACAAAAAAATACCTGAAACAGCAACAACAAGAAACAACTTGTTGTTTTCCTAATCGTGGTAAAAGTCGTAATTTAGATTGAATGAGATCGGTAGCTATAAGTTTAAAGAATTTGTTATGTTAACTATACTATTGTAGTCTGTCGTATTGTACTACAGTTAGAGTCACATTTTGGTTTTTCAACAGAATAACCCCACTGACAAAAAAATTAACAGAAACTAGCCCATTGGTGATGTCAAGCTATAGGCAATGAGTCCACTGAAGAGGCCTTGGAGCTTTGGATATCCGATGACCCTACCAGTGATTTTTGAACACCCTTAAATTCAATGTCTCACAAGATCAAGTTGGAGGAAGTGTTACTTTCATATTTTTAAAATATCAAGAATAGGTACTCAGATGAGTGAAACTGATTATTCCTCTAAGCTACTAATAATAGTAGTATTAATGTGATGTTTAATGTAGTTTGGGATTCATGTAGTTCCAATAAAGTTAATTATTCATTACTATCCATGATATCATGGATAGTGTTTTTAATTTTCATCAAGAAATGGGCAGTCCATTCATAATATTATTTATTAGGTTTATCAGGGGTAGTTCCAAAATCTTTCTGAATTTCATGTACTCTTTGGCCATTCCTAACGAAGTTTCCTTCATCAGTGACATTTAATATCATTAGTCTTTTGTACATTATGTTGTACGATATGTGTTTCAATTCCATTAGGAATGTTGGGAGTACAAACTGAATGAGAAAAAGTAGTTGCTGTGTAATTCATTGTTTATAATTTTGAAAATAGTTGTTTTTGATGGATTCTTTATTTCAGTTCCTTTCTGAAAAATCATACGTCCAAGAAGTTTCTCATTTTATATATATTTATAGAAAACTAGAAAGTCAAAAAGTTTTTTCCGAGCAATAAACCTATTTCTATACATGTACAGAGTGAGCCAAATTGGACACTTTCAAAGAGAAACTTCTGTTTTGAAACTAGATAGATGAAAACTGAGAGGTGGAAACCGCATACAGATATTTATCTATCATTATCAAAGTATGTTTCAAAGTCTATATGGAAAAACCTAAAAGCTCTGTATTTCAAAGATGACTGTAGCAAAATATCAAGTGTGTTACATTTTTTTGAAAGGTAATTTCAAGCTCTATGAAATATGCAGGAATATATTGGGTGTATCACTGAGTTTGTCATAAAATTTGACCCTTAGACACAGCCATCAGTTTTCATCTATCCAGTTTGAAAACAGGAGTTTTCCTTTGAAAGTGTCCAATTTGGCCCACTCTGTACCTACATTCCCTAAAATACCGATTGTTAACATCGAGTGGTAGTGAATCGTTTTATTTTGCCAGTCGACGTGATTTTGTATTGGATATATTGTTATGTATCTAAAACTGCGAGTTGGAAACTTCCATAATTATATTGTGTTGTAACAGGGCTGATGTCTGGAATCCGTCAGCCGTGTTACCTGTACGATAGATACCAACTTTTATACGAGGTGTTAATTAGAACGGGTCGTTCGTGGATAAATATGCTAGGCCTAAATCAATATGGAACGGTGCGGTTGCTAACTTTTTTTACGACTTTCGGTTGTAAAATGTTTTCGCCGTCTGTATGGGGTTCGACTGAATTCTATTTTTTAGTGAAACATCGAAATAATATGGTCAACATGGAAACAGTCAGTCGTATAAAAATCAGAATAAGGTTATGTGTCCGAATCTTTACTATATTTGTTTTGTGAGATGGCCCTAATACATTTACTGCCAGTGGTTCAAAAACGCTAAATGATTTAATGAAACTCACATATTTCCTATTAAATTATGTGTTTATGTATGTCCACCTGACAACACCCTAACAGGAATATTTCTGCAACCAAATCTTATAAGCAAGAAGCTCTTTAAAGTATTAATATTCGTAAGCGATTTGTGTTTTGTTTCAAATGTTACCGGAGAAGAAAAACCATCGTTGTTGAGTCTGAGCAATGAAAATACATCGTAGATTGCAGAATATCATCCCTATTCATTATGAAATTTTCTATTCAACCCTAGTGACACAAATACTGAAGAAATGTGTCGTAGTACCATTCGTATTTTTCCGAAAAAAACTGACATAATAATTCATTATTTATTATACCACACCAAACATTTGTTTTTTGATATGAAAGGTTTTCATTATCGTTAGGAAAATTTGTGTTTTCATCAGACCACCATCTATAATTTTGATATGGTATAACACTATTTATTGAAAAAATATAAATACATCTCCCAATGAAATATGCGGAAGCAAATGATGTTCTTCTATTACACCCTCATATGTACAAATGATGAAAGCTTGAATTGAAAGTTCTGGGATAGACACGTTATCTTTAAAAGAACCTTCTTAGCTAACGTTCATTAAACAAGATGGATTTTTGCAATCATTTTCATTCATTCATTAATGATTTTTCGAAAATCTTTGATAATTTGGAAAAATTGGAATATAAAAGAGTAAACGATGGGTAGTTTCAATTGGACATTTATCCCTGTTCACGATTGTCATGCCACACTCCACCATTTCCACCAAATTTCAGGGAAATTTTTTTCTTGCTTTGGCAGTTCTTTGAGTCATTGAAAACTTGGTTATCGTGACCAAACGAAAAAGTTGAGTTCTGTTTTTATGGAAGCCAATTCTTCAATACAGTTTGAAAAGTTCTCGATTCTATGAAAAATATATGATTTTTTTTCTATAAATTATGGTTGAAGGTACACGAATTATCTGAAGCATACTGTCGGGACTGGTGATAGGTGAATTATTATTTAGACGGACACGTTTATCAACATTGAAATTTATTAACAACAAAACACAATGGCAAACAAAAACAGCAGTGTAACCTCGTGGCAAGGAGACTTCAGAGAGGTTTTTAGTTCTTGGTAGAAACTGCAGAATAGGAGTGAATACATCGGTTAAAAAATGTGTTCGAAGTAACCCTCGAACTGGTCATAATTTTGTCGGGGTAAGAAAATATCTTCAAGAAGGGGCAACCACTTTGCCTGACTTTCATTTGAGTCTTCTAAATATAAATATCCCATCTATTTTCAGGCAATACACTTTCGTTTCGGGTGAAATTCTAAAGATATGCGATGAGAAAATACGTAAATAATAACTAGAAATTGAAAAAACCCGAGCAGATGGATATTTGGTTGACTACCCGATAATAGAGTCATGAAAAATTTCCTAAATTTTTGATACTCAATAAAAATCAATAGAAAAATAAAATGTTTTGGAACTGAGTAGTTGTAGGAAAAACCCCTACAATATAATTTCATGAATGATAAAATATATAGAAACGCCGGGCCTGCACATAAACCCCTTCAATACGGATTTTGATACAGTTTTGAACTTCTCGATTCCATGAAAAATAGATAAATTTGTTTCGACAATTTAAGGTTGAATGTACCTACATCAATTATGTCAGCTAAAGCATAATTCCATGAGATAAAATGTAGAAAAGCCGATTCTGCTTTTCAATATCGATGATATGTGAATTATCCTTCCTCAATAAGATATTGGGTAAACTTGCGTTTTGTTGTCGAAAAGTTTGGCGAATTCGTTTCATTTGACAAAGATGTATTATGTACTGGGTTTTGATCAGCCTTTGTGTTTCAATCTACAAATGATACGTAAGCTGTTGAAAATTCACTGGCATGTAAGACCTAATATCTTGTTTCTTCCTTCAAATCTAGATGAATCGTTTTCATTTGAGGCATTCTGGAATCCAGTTCAGAATCCATTCTCAAATTGCCAAAACTGAAAATTTTACTTTCAGCAGGATTATTACCCCTTTCAAATGATACTATCTAGAGGAGCCGCAAGAGTTTTTACACTATTCAATTAAGTTTCATAATGAAGCCGATTAATTGTTCTGAAAAAATTTCTGTTCTAAAATTGTTCGTTCCGTTAACCAGCTGACGAACGTCAACCCTCAGAAGTCGAAACTTGTGCTAGCAATGGATTAACGAGGCCTTACCTTTT
>WOGR01003555.1:0-15741 GCA_015342045.1 Leptinotarsa lineolata | reverse complement strand
ATATATGTAACAAAATATATAAATATGGAGAATTTACTAACGTGAGAATAAAATATAAAATGACTCAAAAACGGATAGAGAAACATGAACTCATGAACTCACTTGACAATGTCAAGTGGAAAATTTCTGAATACTACTAGATCGTTTATCCTCTTTGTCATATTTTAGTAGGTATGTGTATATCCTGCTCAGATTCTCTATATCAGTTCTTTTATTCATTGAGTAATCTTGATGCCACCTCACAATAATCATAGATAAAGGTTATTGGACAAGCACTCATAGGAAGATAAGCAAACCCCGAAACTGGTCGTAAGAATAAAAAAACGTAGTGGAAATTAGACAAAAAGTATTTTCATTCATCTCATCAAAGTCACCTGTTCATGACTTGATGCTTAAGGTGTCCTTCTGTCAAATATTCATATTCAGAAAAAAATTGATATCTCGAAAACTAACAAATTTGGGTATAGGCAATGTTTTACAAAGTGGGCCTAAAATGTGCTGAAAAATTCAAAAATGTAATAAAATACAGGGTGTTCCATTTGAAATAAGGAAGTTGCCCCCAACACTTATGAGTCTCCCATTTTGAATTTTTTGTAAATTCATTAATTCTTCATAGTAGTAAAATTGTTTGTTTTATTTCAAATTTAGTTGAAACCATCATAACATTTTTTTTATTCTATTGCGCAAGTTGCCTGTTTTCTTTCCACCAAAGTTAATGAATTTGAATTTTGCTTTTCACAGAATTTTATAGTTGCCGTTCCTGAATTTAGGGAAATCATATTCTGTTTAATTTGTCATTTATCCGTAGAAATCCCAGTTTTTTTCACCTATTTGAACTACGAGGTGGCTGGTTTTTGTTAGATGAACTGTTTTCACAAAGGCATCGCCCTGTGAGATACCATTGCAACCGCTTACGCCATGTCCTAATTGAACGGAGAATCCGGGCGTTACGGGTGAGGCGAGTAACGCGGGCGAGCGGGTAGGAAAACAAATGTTTGAACACGTGGCGATGGCCTGATTAAAAACGTTCAACGTGCGTTGCGGGCGGGGATCCGCTCCCGCTCGCTTTATTGCGCTAGAAAATCAAGTCGGTTTGATTTTTGACGCGAGAGGAGTGACACGGGCGGCTTTAAAATATGGAGGAGTTGATTTCCGAAGTGCAGAAGAGACCTGTTATCTGGAATAAATTTAACAAACAATATAGAAAACGGTTGGCAATAAACAGAGCTTGGGATGCAGTAGCCGATTGTACTGGGTTGCCAAGTAAGTATATTTGAAATATAATAATTTCACTTTTAAATAAATATTCATATGAATAGGTATCTCGTACGTATTTATATATATACAGGGTGGTTGACGGTGGATCAGGAGTGGTGGACCTTTCCAACAAACAGGACTCATGTGTGACTCCATTGTAAATCACCCTGTATAGTATTTGCAATGAAATACAACAGTATTTACGAAATTATAATATAAGGAAACATAATAATTAGACTGGTATGGTATATATCAAACAAAAGTATATTGCTACGTAATTCACTAACTAAATCATACGGTAAACTAAAATATTACTCTTCTGCGCTGAAGTATTGAGAAAATATATTTCTGATATGAACTGCTGCATTAGATGGATGGTTATTACTTCTGGGACGTCGTATGTTTATCATTGTAGGAACGTCATCTGTATTGTCAGTTGATGCGTCTATGTATCCTTTCATGTCTATTATAACATTATGCAACATAGTTATGGCCTTCACAATATGTACAGCATTGTCAACTTTTGTTGACAATGCTGTACATTGTAGTAAGTTTCGTATTTAGTAAAATACGAAACTTAGCATACATGATACCGAATGAGCATTCTACAACCATCCGAGCCCTGGACAGGCGGTAATTAAAATATGATTTTTGGGTATTTGTCCTCAGCTGACTTCTAGGAAATGGTCGCATTAGATATGGCCGCAGGGGAAATGCTTCATCATCAACAAAAACGAAAGGTGCTTTGAGCTCAGAATTTGGCCATTTCTCTTTCGACCGGTAGTTTTAAAGTACCTGATTCAAGATTTTCATATATTGACAAATTTGATGATACTTCTCCATCGCTATCTTTACCATAAGCTCCTACATCTACTAACAAAAACCTGTACTTGGCATACGTCACTGCCAAAAGTATTATAGAGAAAAACTGCTTGTAGTTGTAAAACATACTACCAGATTTTAAAGGGCTTTTATTTTTATGTATTTTCCATCTACACTTCCAACACAGCGAGGAGAATCCCATTTACTGTAAAATTCTGCGATATTCTCGAAACTTTTCACATCTGGTACAGGCATGAGCTTCTTGTTTAAGGTATTCCATATAGCTCTACAAATTTCTATGACTATAGCCGATACAGCAGTCTTTGAAATACGGAAAGTAAATGCTAGTTGCCTGAAAGACACTCCAGTAGCCAGATACCTGCAAGAAAAAAAATCAATAGATTATGACCGTGTTTACCTCTTATATAATGTAATTAAATAATAACTCGATATAATCAATATCAAAATAATAATAGTGCTATTACTATTCTAATATTTCTTTTTTTTTTTCAGAAGACGAAGCAAAAACTAAGTGGAAAAATTCGAAGGATCACTTCAAAAAGAAACTAAATAAAGTTCCAAACGGAAAATCGGAAGCGTCGCAAGAGTCTGCCTCTGAATATACCGGAAAATGGAGCTATTTTTATCAGATGTTTCTTTTGAGAGACGTTCTTCGTCCCAGGAATACTTAGAATCATTTACAGGACAGAGTGGATTTATCAAGCCAAGCGAATGACAATACTCAAAACTCGACTCAAAATACCGACGAGAGTGAAGATGAAACGCAAATTACCGATGAACCTGAATATACCACATTGTCTCAGTCTGAGCCCGTCGAACCAGAAATTTTAAGAAATGAAAGTATATTTGCTGCGCCTTCCACTTCTACGAAAAAAAAAACAAAAACTTTGTCCCACAAAAACAACCTCCGATATGTCTTCATTTGAGACTGAATTATTGAGGATTGAATCGGAAAAGACATTGTTGTTACAAAATGAACTGAATAAAGAGGATGAGGATTTACACTTCTTCAAGTCTTTATTAACTTACTTTCAAAAACTGCAACCGCTTCAGAAACTGCGCGTCCGAAATGAATTTCAAACGATTTTAATAAGCGCATTAGACCCCTAGCAAACTACTATGACTTCAAATGTGGATAATTCTTCATCCAGTTCAAATACTCCACTATCTCCTGCTACTCCAGTACTATCTCCTGCTACTACAGTACAACCTCCAGCTACTCCAGTACTATCTCCTTCTGAGTATACATCGCCGAATCCAGGAACTTCACAATACGGGACGCTTCATAATTTTCACCAATATTTTTAATTTTTTCATGCAATGTTCTGTGGGGTTGATTATTTCTTAATTGAAGTTATTCACAAGTAAAATTACGTACCTGATTGTTACTATTAACCTCTCCTCTACCGATATCGGCTTCTTGAAATTTGTAGTGTGATGCATGCATTCTTCACTAATTGCTTCAACGATATGATTAAACGTAGTTATTGACTTCCCAGTGTACTGCTAAAATAATCTCGGATCACAGAGTAGTTTTCTATATAAATGATAAAATTCACCAAATTTCTCTCTCTTTCTTTGTATGCAATGTGTAGATTTTCTGCGTCTTTTGGGTTGTTGTTTCTTGGTTACATAGATATATTTCAATTCAGGACTTTCTGCTAACAACATAATTTTATAATTTATAGACATATTTTCGCAACAATTTCGTTTCAACGAATCGCCCGTTTCATAAACGCGAGCGGACACCGCGGATATCGCACGCCCGCTCTTTCCGTCTTTAATTAGGTATCTGTAAGACAGCGCAACAGGCAACGTGAAGTCGCTTTCGGGCTAAAGTTTCGTTGCTGTGTCAGCTGTTTCCGGTTTCAAGAGTGGGAATATAAGGAAAAACTGCATGATGGTGCTTTTAGGGTCAAAATAATCCGGAGGTAAAATAGCTCCCTAATCGGATCTCCGAATCTCTGCAAACTAAGACTGAAACCCTACTGGAAAGTTTGCATTCTACATCTTCAACATTGTTTCAGCATGTTGAACGAATTTTCTATCAAATTTAGCCTTCAGCCTGAGAAATGGGGATGGAAACGACTCAACATATTAGTGATTCCAATCATGATAACCGGTAAACCTTTTCCTGAAGATTTGTTAAAACAGGTAATTTGCGCAATATTATTATTTCATTATTCAAACCTCAATTTTTATCGAAATTTTTCCATCGAAACTATACTTTCAGATACTCTGCAACTGTAATACCAACTGATCAACTCAACGATGTGGACGGGGTTGCGTTGTTCATAAGTCTGCAATAATTGCATAGGAAAAACTTGTATAACGCTGTATTGTTGATACAGAAGATATTATTGATCCATCAGCTGATACTTTGGCAGATGATATTTGTATGGCATAAGTTCCAAAGTCTATTGATAATAGTAGACGTCGAAAAAATCTAAGCGACCAAGATACGTCGACCTAAATGATGACTTGATACAGTAGTAGAAATTGCAGAAAATCAACATGAGCAGGAGTGGTTGATTATTCGTTATATTTTGAATAACGATGACTATGATGAGGATTCCGAAGATTACAATGATGTTTAGTATTAAAAATTGTTTTCTAACTAAATAATATTGAAAAGTAAAACGAAGATATTCAGTTAAATATATATTAGTATATATAATATTTTCTCAAAATATGAACGTTTATAACTTTTGAATGAATAAATGAAAAAATTAATTTCATCTCTGAGATTATTCGTTAGACTTTGTAGATATGACTCATAACAAAAAGTTGAAGAATTAAAATTTCTTGATTTTCTGTGAATTTTAATCCCAAAATTTTTTGTTTCAACTTTTTTCTCATACCACATTTTCGTTTTTTGAAGATATTTTTTTAAAAATTATTTTCGGGGTGGTTTTTATTTATTTTCTACCCAGCTAAATGAAATTTCACATTTTTCAACTATGAACTCTCCATATATATGTTAAATTCAACTCACATTGCAAAATGCAGGGATGCCTCTAGGACGGTATTTTGAATTTGTAGGTATTTTATCAGACTATAAATTATTCGGTAGAATATGTTTGTTATTGAATGTTTGTCTTCAAATACTAACATATTTAGGATCTGAAACTGAAGAAACAAGATGGAAGAGCAACAATAATATGTTGAGAAATATGGAAACTCATTCTAGTATTTGAATCTTATGTGTTTGGCAAATTTTTTTCTCACTAAATTATTTCTTGTTGATTTTTCGTGACAACCAACCCATATATTTCATTTTTATGTTTTATGTAGTTGGGAGTTTCCTAACTTTTTTCTATCTGAGCGAAGTACAATTTTCATGAATATAAGATTTTACCTTATTATTGTATAATTATTACCATACATATTATATTATACCATACTATTATTCATATTAGATTGAATTGACATGTTTCTTTTCTAAAAAGACAGCTAAAAACAGCATTTTCAAATAAAAAGCGTGTACTATTTGTAATATAGATATCATTTCCAAAAATCGTCAACCAGAGAAAGATTCCGTAATAATGTCTAGTCAGAATGATTGAATTCAGTTAGAACTTTAACAAATTAGTCACTGGTGCACCAAATCACCAAAAAATTCCCTTCGGATAACGATCGTTACTGCATAGCGAATGCCTCACCTACAAAATATGCTGTTCTTCTTCCTAACTGTAAATGGTAACACACGAGTAAGACATAGCCCAAGAAAACAAAATCCGTTAAACGACGGAATCTAGAAACCTACATCCCTTGAAGACCTCTGAACTCTGTGTAATCCGATACAATGAATATCCTTCACAAAGGCCATTAGGTTTAAAAAATAACCCGAGCCCCGGGCAGTGCGGTGCTGTTCGACTAGATCCTCGACCCATTTGTCAACTTCTACATTGTGTAATATTTATAAATGGGAACACCTACTTGGCTAGAGCTCATTATATCTGTAACATGAACCAGCGCTCTTGCATAATATGCATGTATAAATTTGCATACTACCTCGGGATCTTCCTTCTTTTTTTGTTATGCTGAAAAATATAGTTGCCTATTAAAACCATTTATGATACCGCATCTAATAAGCAATTATATTATCCTTATACATTATACGCGAGTATGTATATGGTTGGCAAATGAATGGTACCAAATGAGCTTATTGTATTGTAATAGTTTCGCAGCAAAATTGCGACGACATCGGCTAATGCTCACAATAATACAGTTCGATCGCATTGTTGTAAGATATTACGTCGATATGTTTGTTCATTATTATGTAGCATGAACACGGAGGAGTCGCAGTGTCTTCCCTATTCAGTAAGTAATTTCATTGGGGAAGATGAAAAAATAATACAACTTATGTGCACTCATTCAATAAATGAAATGTTGTCCCTTTCGCATGCTTATGTTTCAAAAATATGAGGTTTTTTTTAAATAAGGTGAATTTTCAAATTTCGCGAGTTACGTACATTTGATTAGCGACTTTTGAATTTTTCATGTTGTACATGTCGACACTTTCAGGTGCTTATCACGTTTAGTTTGTTGGTGAGAGACATAAAAGTAAGAAGTGATTTGTGTGTTCGGCGACTTTCTGCTATCGTAAAAAGTGGAATTTGCATCAATTTTTGTGTAAAAAAATGGAACTGAGTGCGCAAAAATATTTGAAATGTTGACAGTGGTATACGGTGATCGTACTCTGATTCAAAAAAATGTTTACAAGTATTTACAAGCTTTTCGCGGGAGGTCAAGAAGATTTGAATAACGACGGTCACCCTGGATGTGACAGCACATCAACAACCGATAGAAATGCTGAGAAAGTGTAGAAAATTGTTATGGAGAATCGTCGAATCACTAACAGAGAAGTAAAGATGTCGAAATTTCTGTTGGCTCACGGTATGCAATTTTTTCGTAAATTTTGTGCATAAAGTTTGTGGCAGCAGAGTTCGTTCTGAAATTGCTGAATTTTTACCACAACGATGTCGCATGGGCATCACTCAGGAATTGTTGAATGATATCAACAGCCATCCAAATTTGCCTGAAATGGTCAAAACTGGAGACGAATCATGAGTATATGTTTATGACATCGAAACCTCAGTCCAATCGTCCCAATGAAATAGCCCAGGAGATCCAAGATAAAAAAATATGCAAAGTTCGACCAAACATCAATGTTTTGCTCATTGTTTTCTTCGATTACCATCGCTTGCGAGAAGCAATACGAACAAAACGTCCGGTATTGTGGAAAAACAAGTTATGACTTTTGCATCACGATAATGCACCTGCTCACTCGTCATTATTTGTTTGTAATCATTTAGCCATAAACAACACCCTAATTATGCCCCAGCTTCCGTATTTACCAGATTTAACCCCCTGCAACTTTTTCCTGTTCCCAATCTTGAAGAAATCTATGGAAGGAAGGCGTTTTGCGACGATTGTTGAGATACAAACGGAATCTCTGAGGACATACCAAGGACATACCAAAAAGTAAATATCAGAACTGCTTCAAAGTTTGAAAAATACGCTGGCACGAGTGTATTATATCAAAGAGGAGGGATACTTTCGAAGGGAAAAATAGAAATTGATGAATATTTTTCAGGAAAAATTGAAATCCACCTTTTTGGCAAATAAATAACTTTCAGATACAAAATGGAAAAAAAGCCCTTCTGAAACAGCTACTTCCATATAAACATTGAATCAAACGAAAGAAAGACTTCTTTCGAAACAAATACTTTTATATGAACACTGAATTATACAAAATACTTTTTTTTTTACTCAGTTTCTATTCCAAACATCCATTATAGAGTTAATTCAGACATCATTCCAATAATTCCCATACAATATACTGAATGAAAGGTGAAAATTTCAGTCACATGCAACTCAGTCATCCTCAGTGGTAGACACCGATATTTCGCCGGAAGACACCAGCCATAGGGCTCTTCAATATCAATCTGGATAACATTATAAGAAAAAGCACACAATTCATTCATAAATTACGATTTTTATGTTACAGAATAAGTTTGATCTACTTATGTCATCGATGACATCGTAATGACATTCATTCACTCATTTGATTGAATCCCAGCCCAGAAGAATATGGTTCAAATTGAATGGGATATATTTTTAGGGGTGATTAATTGTTGGGAAAGAAAGTTTTTGGCTTTCTACTACTCCATCTTGATACAAAAAATGTGAGAATCTTTCAAAGAAAGAAATAAAGAAATCAATTTTGAAAACGAAGTAACTCCAAACGTAGATGTGTAGATTATTGATACCAGATAAAGCTCGGGTACCATTCATCCTTCGGCACGGGTCGCGTAACACCTTAGATTAAGCCTGGATCCAACTTTGTCTGACTGTTCTGTTACAGCCTGTTCGACATGGGAGACCCTACCAGCAGCTAAGCTGCCGTCGTCATAACCCGTTATCATCACAGTACGCAAGCCCTCCCGCCACGACAAGGTGAGAACCCTCAGGAGGGTGTCTGAAAGTTACTTCTTTGCATGATCTACACATCTATGTTCAGAGTAACTTCTTTTAAAATTGATTGTTTCCTTCCTTTCTTTCGGAGATTCCCACATTTTTTGTATAAAAATGGAGTAGTAGAAAGTCAAAAACTTTCTTTCTCAAAAATTAATCACTCTTGAAAATGTATCCCTTTCAATTCAAACAATATTTCTCTTGGCTGGGATTTAATCAAACTCTACCTTATTTTTTGAATAGACATTGACACTGAATGTGACATAGATTGAGAAAACAGAGGAATCAATAAAGCAAATGGCACATAGTTTCTTCCATTTGTAATGTGAAAGCTTTATTATGAATGAATTGAACTGAAAGAAATTTTGGAGATACTCGTTTTGGCATTCTCCAGCCTACACTGACCGTGGGTGTCGATATTTGGTTGAATTCCATCTCATGTATTGAAAGTAAATACGAGTTTATATCGAATTCCTAGTGTTACACTTTGAATCGATTTATCATACTGCAACAAGTAAAAGTTTGTGTGAGGCATGTCTGTGTTGTGCAGAAAATGTGTTGAATATATGCATGATCTTACAATCAATTCCGATATCAAACGAAACTTGATGGTCTAATCGTGTGATGATGAAAGTAGGAATCAATTTTCTGACTGAAGTGAGCAAATACCCACTTTTCAGTTGAAGACACGCTATTGGTTCGAATCTGGGTTTGAATTAGGTTTCGACAAAAATATAGTATTGCACTTCAAATTGATACATCGAATTGCGACATATGAAAGTTCATGTGAAGAATGTATGTGTATATTGCTGTTCTACTGTGAAATGTTGTGTTTCGACCATGTGCATTTGTTTCGGAGAACTTTCAAATCTCGTCTAGCATGACTTCGACAGAGAATGAGCTTGTTTCATGATTTTTGTTATATGGTTCACTTGATAGAAATGTTGAATTGAAAAACAGTGCACTTTGCTTCAGCTCTCTCAGTACCGTAGTTTTTCCGTAATTGATTATTAAAAATCGAATTTGGTAGGCTGATGACGTCACGGCCCTATTCCAGCTGCTTGTTCGATTGACCAATAGGAATAATCAACATTGCCAAGTCGTAAAATTTACGAAGCCAATGATTATCAATTTAATTATGGAAGTGTATATGAACCCGTTAACGTTTCAATTAATGGAAAATTCTCCACATGAAAAAAAATCATGTTTGAAAATGAGTTCTATATCTAAAATTAGTACAAAAAGTGGAAAAATCAAAAAATATTTACGTAAACTATGATTTTATGCATTTTTTTCAGTTATACAGCAAACTGGATAAAAGAATCGTTTCAAATACTCAATTTATTCTACAATTCTCAATTTGTACAACTGCAATTTATTATAAAAAAACTATTTCTACATACATACCTCTTTCTATTATTGCTACTGAATTCAAGCGTTATAGGCTCGCTTGGGTAATCTGTTGAAACTTCCAAAACTTGAGAGGAAGATTGAATGAGGTCAAGTTTAGACAGAATTGATTGTACTCGAACTGATCCGATAAAAGCTTCTGAGGTAATAGCATTAATCATATGATAAAATTCAATGAAGTAAAATGAAAAGCACTTGACTTTTTGCAAAAATAATGATTTATTTCGTTTCATACTTTCAACAACATTATTAACTCCAGATAATACTTTCTGTGGAGAATACTTGAAGTTGAAATAAAAAAACTGTGTCATCAAATTCAATATTTTCGTTTCCCTTTCATTTATAGTCACTTTTTAAATGATTTCTATAAAGTCTTGGGAGAGAAAAAGGATTGTAGTTCATTTTTTTCAATACTTTCACTCAATATATGAAATAACTCACCTATAAACCAATGCGCTTTCTGTTTTCCTTTTCCTTTTCGCACAATCAAAATCAAGAAAAGGATGCACCATAATAATATTCAAATATATCTCTGAAACACTTTCAAAACACACACAAACTAAACTCGATGAAAAAACGAATTGTTCCTACGTGAGCTGTCAGCTAAGAAAAAGTTGAAACTCAATGTTGCAAAAACAAGCAGAATAGATCCGATATTACATACAATTTCAATGCCGAATCAACTGTTGTTGTTGTTGTGGTTGTGTGTCTTGGTATGTTTGATCTTTGTTCCATTAGAGTTGTCCGGGTCAGTTGCTGTGGTCGGATTTTCCTAAAATCCGGTATGAAGTGCTGAAGGGGGTTCTATTATGATTTCAATTCCTTCCAGGGGGTGGTCGTCCACTATCTGATGACCAGTGGGTATTCCTCCAGGATGTCTTGGATTCGTTCCGTCTGGATTCACCACGGGTTGTCCATGGTGTGGTCAGAGTTTCGATTGCAGCGGTATTGTTGCTGTTCATTGGCATAACGTCCTTGGAGTTCCTGAAATCTGAGGTTGATTGGGGTAGTATTTATCAAGTTGTATAGGTCTTGAGATGGATAACGCCATGGTAGGTTGCGAATATCACGAAGGATTTTTCTCTCAGTGGTTCAGATGCGGTGGGATTTTCTCGAGGGGAGCGTACAGTAGATCGTGGCCTTGTAATCCAGGATAGACCTCTTGAATATTTTGTAGGTGTGTACAAGGGTCTCATGAATATTTTGTAGGTATGTAGAAGGGTCTTACTGTCACATATCCCGACTTTGCCTCTTAAAGCTTTCAGCAAATTTACTCTTTTCCTGACTTTGTCCAGAGTTTCTCTCATGTCGGTTTCCCAGTGGAGAGTCCTCATGAAGGTGACACCCAAATAGGTCACCGAGTCTTGGAGTATGAAGTTCTCTCCCAAGAGTCTGAGGTGCAAGTTGTCAGGGTTAACTTTGGAGCGATTGGTGGTGTTTGGGTTTTGGTGGGAGTGATTTTGAAACGCCACTTGTTGCACCAATGCTCGAAGTGGTCGATCATAGTTTGTGCTTTTATTTGTAAACTACGAGTGTTGGGAGTGGAGGAGTATAACAGAATTGTATCGTCCGCGTATTGGAGGATTTTTTGGGTCGTGGGGGCGTCGTGAACGTATATTAGAAATAGAATAGGAGCTAGAATTGAGCCTTGGAGGACTCCGGATTTGGAAGTGGAAGGTAATGGAATTTATGAAAAATTCATTGAATATCTTTTTTACTAGTAATCATACTTTATTTTGTATTTTATAATACTAAAATGACAATTTCTGATGTACATAGCATGGCTATGAACGTAATGAAATTATTTTTTTATTGGATATCTTAGAAGATCGTAATCGACTTAGAATTCGCGCTCGCACCTACAGCGGACTTTCAATTTGTCTGGCAAGATGTAAAAATCATTGAAACTTTCGGGATATTGAAGTAACATTTTTTGTGAAGGTCTCGAAGTGACATATATGAAATTCAGCTTTTATACTATAACGAAATTATGATTATAATTTGTAGAAGTTCAGGGGTGTCTGTCGGCAATGGATGACGAGATTTCAAAAAAATTTTCCGAGTAAAATATAAAAAAACTGAGCTTTATACTTCAACAAATAATAATAGGTGATATTTCATACACCTTTACCACCTGTTACCTGCCCAAGTAACCACAACCCAACAACAACACAACAACAACAAGTAACCACAACTCTATAGTCGCTGGTCGATCTTACCTATATAGGGGACATGCACAGAAAAACTTTCACCTTTTATAAAATAACGAAGGTCTGGCCGTCGTGGGCTCCTGGGCTATAAAGGTGGATTATTCGAGGGTGGGACGCACCACAAAAATGACCACCTTGTAGTCATTTAAATCTACTGGGTTTTCAAATTTTAGAGAATCTGAAGCAAAAAGTTCATACAATCTATGTGATATTCATAAAAAATTGAGAACAAGAGTTCAATAAAGTTCCTTCAATATGCAGCAAACTGATAAACGGTTTGACAAAACTCTAATTTAATTTTTTAAGTTGAGTGAGTTAAATTCAAGAGATAAATAGGCAAATAACTTGAATGCGTAGTATTTGTTTAGAGTTCTGAATGAATTGCTGTTTTCTCATCTAATAATAGTATGGATGATTGAAACAGCTGGTGGGTTTCATGAAAAATAGATATCCAAGATAGAAAGAACAGAAAATGATGTTATTTTCATTATGAATCATTTATTATGATCACAATGTAAAAGAAAGCGAAATGATTAAGAAAATAAGTTTTATCCTTACCATAAGTTAAGGAACAGAACATCATGGTTTATAGAAAACCTTCAATTGTTCTCATAGTTCTAACAGAAATATTTTCGAAAATAGTGAGTCAAAAAAAATATTGAGTCAACAAAAAGCAGCACGTTTTCATACCCCCCATAAGGGAATAACCAAACCCAATCAATACGTTAATTTCAGTCTATTCAAATACTCATTCTTTAAAAAAAATGAAACAGCAATGCAATTGAATTCATGTCTTTGAAAGGAAAGAATTTCAAGACTATCAACTTGTATTCTCTGAATAGTTCAATTGTGTATGAAAGAAAAATATTAGTCACAATATTATTCGATCCTGTAATTTCTTGGAGGCTCCCTCTTGCATGAAATGGTGAAGCAGATATAAGTATTAATAAAAACTATAATATCTGGAGGTACATAGGACTAAAAGACCAGAAAAGATTAGATAGTAAGGAAGTTTCTATCAACGCAATTCCTCTATAACTTTTCCTACTTCCGTATTTTTCATTTGAAAATAACCGTATCAACCTCATGGTTATTAGCGGCGAAACGGATATATTCAAGCAGTAACCAGATCAAATTTCAATATTATATTTTGTTGGACAAGTTCAGAGCACTTAGGTAATTCATAATCTTGCTAGCATCAAAATAGCTCAAGGTTTCCTGAGTTTCTTCGATATTTTGCACATTTCCCTTTCTAATTGAAACACTGGACACTGCACTATAACATTTGTACTCTCAGTACAACTTCACAGATGTGGCACTGATTAGCTTATTTCAACGAATTGGTAAATCAATATTATTATTTTCAGTTCAAATCGTTCAACGTGAGGTTTCTCAAAATTGCATTTCATAAATAAACTTCGTCAAATTTTGAAAGTTCAGACTTCTCAGGTTATTATTTCATTTCTACTCCCTGACTACAATTTCTCTCTCAATCTCTCTCTATCACGACCAGTAGAGTTAGTGTCTCAGTTTGTGATATAATTCGTTCAAGAATATAGTATTGGGAAATCACTTTCTATTTTCGTCACTTTCTCTTGACATTTCTACTTTCTGAAACTCAAGAATTAGTGGTCCTGAAGAGGGATTGGAAACATGTATTTCTATCTGAATTTCTGCTTCCCATTTGAGAGCAATTTATATTTCAATTATTTTCAATATTCTTTTTTCGGCATTTTCTTATGAATTCATCTCTTTTAGTGTTATTCTGGTGAAGACTTCCACTTTACACTTTTTTCTTCATGACTTTTTCAGCAATGTGATTAACTTCTGTATGTAAATCTATCGTGACTTACTACATAAGCCGTGGCGGTAGCCGGTTGGGCTAGCGTAAGTGGTTTGCTTTACTTACTCTATCGACCGTTGTGTGAACTGATGGTTCAAGTCCAGAGGCCGGATGATCGATTTTCACTTCCTATCGTCCAACCAATACTGGGAATCGCAAGTTAAAACGTAATACCTTGTGAATCTTTAGGTGGCACAAGTTTTGACTTCTGAGAGTTGTCGTTCGAATGAAGGCGACATCTGGTTAAAGAAAAAACCGATTGAAACAGGTAGTGAAATAAAGAATATGTCTGTCAAGTTGTTATTTATATTATACAAGTTGACCCGGCGAATTTCATGAATATTCTGTTAACTCAGTTGTATTGAGTTTATATATTGTTTGTGAAGTATGGAGTTGAGCTATACTAACACGGTTAGTGTTGCTAGATCATTTTCATGCTCAGTAGTGGATTTTGTGACAGAAAAAGAGTGGATTGATACAAAAATAGTAGAAAATTAATTTTTCAGATACAAGTCACATGCATGATAAGTTCCACAATTTATATCATGTTCAGGATTTTGTAATATACTTTTGTATGCTGACGACACCCAGTTGTACTATAGTTTCTCACTGGAAATGACAGATAATGCATGTACTCACTGTGGACCGAGAAGCTTCAGAAATGATAGTTGCAAATCTGTGTAGGTTGAAGTAAATTTGTGTGAATCGTTAGTTTTATCTATACAGGGACTTTCACGACAAGCCTTCGATGGAAATGGAGAACGATTCAAAATAAAAATTTTGTGGTAGTGAGTTTTACAAAATGGCCTCCTTGAATGAAATATTTTCAACTTCCGCTCTCTTTCCGTTATACCGGAAATTGAGAGCAACTTCCTTATTTCGAATAGAACACCCTTTATGTTGATATATTTTTGGCCCACACCCTTTATGTTGATATATTTTCGGCCCACTTTGTGTAACCTATACCCAAATTTGGTAGTTTTCGATTCTATTATTTTTGGATTCTACGAAAAAAAAAATCGAATTCATGAGGAATGTCCTATATCTACACCCCTGGTAAGATATATCCGACTTTGGGATATATTTGGAATGTAAATCATCCAAAGCAATACCAAACCAAAAAAGCTTTGAAAACAAATGAAGTTACAACAGATATGTCGAAATTTGATGCGATATAATTGACGTGTATTTCGTAGATATCTATTTGAGTGCAAAATATCTCGTTTGAGGTATTCTAATGAAGATTTCCTGAATTTAATAATCATTTATGGTGAACGCAATAAGATAATGGACGGAACTCGTCATGTTTTTGCAGAAAGATTTCCAAATCTACACAGACCCAATAAAAATATTCTGAGAATACTTCTAAGAAACTGCTGTGATTTTGGATCTATTTCACCTGTCATCAACAAAAAAAAACCACTAGTAAACAATGAGGACATCGAAATTGTAGTTTTGGCCTAGTTCACAGCCTATCCAGAAAATTCGTTGAAAGACGCAGAAAATTAATTTAGAATTTCATGTTAGTCAATAAACCGGATTTCAATCAAACATAAGTGGCATCCCTGTAAATATCACCAGGTTCAAAATCTGAAACCTCACGACTTACCTGCCAAGTGGAATTCTGCGAATAGTTTCTTATCAAGATACAGGAGGACCCTGAGTTCATGAAGAACATGATATGGACAGATGAAGTCA
>WOGR01003554.1:0-15741 GCA_015342045.1 Leptinotarsa lineolata | reverse complement strand
GGAAATATCAAATATTGCAGCAAATATGTTTTATGAATGGTGTGTCGATAACGGACAAGACATTTTTCATGCTATTCCAGCCAAAGAATATTCGTTTTGATTATAGTCCATTAATAAGGATGAATCATAAGTCTGTAGAACAAGTTGATCACATTAAATTTATTGGAATTCATGTGGATCATAAGCTTACATAGGAAATTCATATAAACAATTTAGTATCCAAATGGAGCAGTATTTGCTTTGTTATTCAACAACTGCAAGGCACTGTCTCTTTTGATATTTTATTATACAGAAAAAAATTATAATAAATTCAGTAACTGGTGTGTCTCTAATCGATTAATACTTACTTAATTAATACATAAAACCATTCTTATGCAATACTCTATAAAAAAAACAATAGTATGGTTCCGAAAATAAGTATACGCAACGTGACATTAATTACATCAGAATTTACGAAGTTTTTAGGCACGTTCTTAGACTCCAATCTATCCTTCCGAAATTGTATCGATCATATCTGCAAGAAAGTAAATGGTGGGTTTTAGGGCATTCTGCAGATGAAGAACATCTTCAATAGGCTTCAACTTATCAATATTTACTATACCCTCATATATCCCCATATATCCTATAATTGTCTAGGGTAATGCAGTATCATCTCAGAGATTGCTGATATCACAAAAGAGAATAATATGCCTGATATTCGGAATTAAACGTACAGATTCTAGCAAACCCTACTTCATCGAAAACAATATCCTGACTGTGCCATGTATATACATCATGAAATCATTATTGGCAATTAAGTTACAACTCTCTAACCTCCCCACAAGTGGTGATAATCACAACTATAATACAAGATACGGTACTTGTTTGCAGATACCACAACATAGAACAACCCTGTTCGAGAATGCCCCTTCCTTTACAGGGGTTGAACTATACAATAAGCTGCCGGAGGATATTGCGAATGAGAAAAATGACAGAATATTCAAAAATATATTGAGAAAGCTTCTAATCAGTAAACGTTACTATAAAGTAGATGAATTTTTATTGAGTGAATATGGTTCCTGAATGTATTTTAAATGCATTTCGAATATGTATTTTATGCTCCTAGGTATATGACTGGTGATAATTATCAAAATATTACTTTATAATTTTAACTAATATTCAAGATTTTATATATAAATGTGCTGTGTTCTCTTTTTTTCAACTGTTCCAATATCATTTGAATTATGATCTGACTGGAATAAATTTATTATTATTATTATAAGATGTATGGTCAAAGCTCATTATCAGGCGTGCTGTAGACAAATATTTAAAAGGCTGCCCATTCTAACCTTGCCTTATATGTATATATATTTAATAACCAGCAATATCAAAAAAAAACATAGTCATGTGATAGGAAATACTCTACATGAGTATACCATTTGCATTGCAAGTGAAATACGTCCACCGTTTTCCCATCTAGGCCTAGCACAAAACTCATTCACATATCTGGATATCAAGTGTTACAACCAATGCATAAAATTAATTGGTGAGATAAAAAATATTGAAATTTTCAAAACTACATTCCATGGCTTTTTAATTAATCATGAGTTTTATTCTGTAAATGAGTTTTTAAATTTTCGAATTAATAATTCTGATATGCAAAACTATTAACCATTCATTTATGTTATGTGAATGTTTGTTCATGTTATATGTATTTGACTAGTCTAAGTTTTAATACTGTGCTGCACTGTGTAAAGCTTCATGGATGACTAAAAATTATCTATCTATCTAATATCAGATCTAACATATACTAGCACTCCACCAGTATGTCTAGAAGTAGAATCACACCTCACAATGTTGTAGTTGGTAAATTGAACTTCTGCTTCAATTTCAGATGTAGTTCGACTTTTGCTAAACAGAATCAGTGCAGGGTTATAACATAATATTTTTGCTATGGCTTCGTCCATATTTGCCGATAGACTCTGTATATTGACATAAATTATGTCACAGTTAAAAGGTATAATAGGATTATCAATTTGTTTTTGTAATTTGTGTATTAATAACAATGATTGGTTTATTATTAATGGACCTGAAAGTTTTTGAGTTATCCCCTTTAGATTTGAGTTCCTCGAGTTTATTTTTCACAAATTTATAATAATTCCTCTGTTTGCGAGTTTGGTCGCCAAAAATATTGATGCTTGATATTTGATTTATTTTTTAATACAGTAAAATCATCTTCTCGATTTCTCAAAGTAACTTGCAGGAATCTGTTTTTATATTATCCAGATTAATATCATAAATCTGAAGAATATTGATTGTGAAACTATATGTTATTTTTAGGATAAGAACTTCTTTATTGTTCATGTGTTCTATACCCGATAGGGTCTCAATAAAATATATGATTGATTGATTGAGAATATTAGTTGCTGATTTTATATCATCCTCTTAGCATTTTTGTAATATTGTTGCTTCAGATTCCCGAATAATTGTCATTACAATATTACATTACCTTCTTTGTCTTTCCGCTATCTCATTTATTATCTCCTCTGAATGTTTATCATCAGTAATTCCTTGGTTATATAGATGGTGATTGAGGTTATTTGTATTTTGGGAAACATTCATAAATTTCTCCAGGGTTTCCTTCATTTCGTTTATTTGTTTAATTAGAATAGGGTTACTTTCGAGAGTTCTGATTCACAATCATTACATAGAAATATCATTCTACATTTAGTTTTCAGTAGAAGACATTTTATTTCAGAACTAGTCAGATCCTTACATCCTGCACCATTGAATAGAAGTTTTTATGACCATCACATGAAAAAACTTACTCAGAATTATATTCCTATTCCTCTTGACATTGAGACCATTTCTTTTTGTCTATATTGATAAATATAAATATTTAGAGTTTTTATTCAAAGCAGTTTTTATAATATTTTGCACTTGGAATGTTGCACTAGCTTCTAACTTGAGAACAACTGCAATGCATCTGAAACCAACTGGACAATTTTGTAGAACCTTTTTCTGTATATAGATGATCCAAAATTCAAAAATTTTCACTGCATTTAAACCACAAATAAACCTTTTTATAACAGAACAATGTACACCCGTGTACTAGTACCTATTCAAAATAAATTCAATAAGTTACAACTAAAGTAGTAACTTATTTTGTTCCAATGGGGTTGATTGAGTCTTCTTGGTCTTTTTATTTATTGTTTCTTGGACTATTGTTATCTATCATTATTTCATGTACAAATTTATACTTTTAGTCTTACATCAATGTATTCATATTAGCTTAGCTTAAAAACTGCTAAACTAAAAAATAAATCAAATCTTTATAAAAATCGTAGGGTTACATTATGAAACATCAGATTTTTTTCTTGAAAGCAAAAAGTAGCAAAAAAAATGAAGGAGCATATAAGTAATTGGTTTGGTATAACCGGTAGCCATTTTTTTATACTGAATAGCACATCTTTTTAAATACTCTGCATTTTCAGAGAGAACCTAACCAGCTGTTGTCACCATAGGAAAACCAATCTTCAAATATCGTTACTAGTATGACTTTGCAAAAAACAAATATTGGAAGTTTTGTTCGAGAGAACATAAGAAATGAATACAATTCAGTGAGGCTAGGTACAGGAACATGACTTTGATAATATCGACAATGTGTCCCTCCTAAATCTTTTCGAGAAAGCGTTGCATTACTTTTCGAAAAAGAAAGCATGGCTGAAACCAAAAATAATGAAGCCTTTTGTATTCAGGTCAAGTACTACCTCGAGTTACTTAAAAAATATAATATCCCCTTACCTTTGGGTGAAATTACATTGCTGAAGTTGGCATAAAATTTCACATTCTTATCTTCCAGAAGAAGGAATGACACAGGTTTGTTTTGGTTCTGTATTTCGAACAGTTATCGAACCGTCCCGTTTCGACGCCGAATCAATTCGCAGAACATTACAGTTACAGAATGCTCTGGAAGGGTCTCAACAACTAATAAACCAAAACATATAAAAAATTAAATTGAAGGGGTTATATTTTATTGGGAGTGTTTGATTTTTTGGGAAAGAAAGTTTTTTTGGCTTTCTACTACTCCATCTTTCTTCCATTTTGTGTCTGAAAGTAACTTCTTTGAATGATCTACACATCTATGTTTAGTGGTATTTCATTTTTTCAAAAAATGATTGCTTTCTTCCTTTCTTTGGAAGATTCCCACATTTTTTGTATCAAGATGGACTAGTAGAAAGCCAAAAAACTTTCTTTCCCATATAAAAAATTATTCTGACAAGTGTTTAAACAATGATTGGAGGACAGGTTTTTGGCAAAAATGAGAGTAATAGGAATTAAGACGTTATCTCTGGTTATCTGAAATTAAATTGAAAATATATTGTCCTCTCTTTGTGATCTTATACTGATGTGTTTGACAAAAACATATCAAAAATTCATTTTTGGAATTGTAAAAGATGTGATAATAATCATGATTATTATTATTGCTACATACATTTCACGTCTATCTGTTATGGTATAAGAATTATGATGATATATAATTTCATCTTATTTACCTCCATTAGGCAATATATTCGACGTAATCAACACAAATATTGAAATTGTAGATAAACTACTAAATAACACACAAATACGGATAAATCCACAACGCAAATGAAAAATTTTATTAGTGCGCAAGAGCGAATTCGAAGTTCTAAACGGTCCCTACTCCAATGAACGAACTATTAATTACCGTTCTGAAATAGTTCCGAATCGGTTCGGAGAAAACAAGAACAGTTTGAGAACGATTCTAACTGAACCAAAACACATTTTAATAACTGCACATGATCGAACTATACGGAACTGTAAACCAAAACAAACCTAAAAAACGACTAGCTCGAATATTCTATTTCCGCTTACCATGCCAAATGATAATCTTCCCTTTCTCCCCCCCCCCTCTGCCTCTTACCATGTTATGGTAAATGCTTCCTTCTCAGGCGCATTCGACCTCCTGTTTCGCCATGGAACACAAGCTTATTTGGAACGCAATTTTTCTTGCATTACGCAACCGTACGTCCGTTTTTTTGTCTTTAAATTCTTTCTGTCTTCCTCTTTGCCTTACACTTCTGTGTACTGGGGGTTCATGATAAATAGAATAAAACATTGGTATGATTAATGAAAATGAGTTAGTTTGTGCCAAGGATGAGAAATGAAGGTTTTGTTTCATTTGATTTTTTATTATAAATTTGTTTAATATTTTGATAACTCTTACGTTCAGATACCTCAGGACTGTACACATGTCTGGAGGCGATGGTATTCCGATTTCTGTCATCTTTTGGTAGACATTGTACATTTTGTCAGTTATGACTTGCACTTTTTGCAATGTCTAGTTTCCAGTCTAATGATAGTATGTTGTTTTTCCATTGATCTTTTTATTTTAGTATGGTAAGAAATTTTGTTCATCTATTTTGATATCCAATGGAATATTTAGGCGGTATCGAATTTTGCCACTATATTCGCTTTCCCAATATTTGTGTATCCTGGTATTCACGAGAATTTGAAGATGTGTTCACTAATTGAGACACGAACCAACTCTTTTGTATTTAGTGAAGAGTAATTACTATTAAAATTCATCAATCGAACAAATTGGCTGAACACACACAATCTCAGACATATCTTTCTGGTATATTATTTCCCAACATTTATATTCTTCCAGATATTATTCCGCAAAACATAGATATTTCATACTGCCATCAACATGGTTTTAGGATACACTTTCCACCAGACTTATTATATACATCAGCAGAACGGAAGTGTACCCTTATAACAAATTTATTTCAATATTTCGATGAAGTTTATTATCATTTTCAAGAAAGATCTACATAAAGTGATGATAGTACAATTTTATGAAATCATTGCAAAAGCTCAAGTTGCCGTTAGTGAGGATGGCCGTATCGAAAAGAATGTTACATATAAACAATTGAAACATCTGAATAAAATAAAACAAGTCACTACATCAGAAGAATTTGACTTCTTACTGATATAAGAAAGATTATTTGAATTTACTTAATAAAAATCGTTATTTGTTATGAAATACCGGTAAAAGTTCAGAACATAAAACATCAGGAAGGAGTCTATCCATGCAAATACAAGGAGCGGAAGTGTGACCAGACTACATCAAATTATGACTCATTGTTTTGTTTTGATTTCGGTGTAGAGCATGGTGCTTGTAGCAAATTTTTGTTTTTGAATGAAAATTCCGGTGTAACATTTCACAGATAAGTGTTACTCATACTCAGAAAAAACATACAAACGTTTTTGAGAGATAAAAACGGTATTTCAATTCTGCATTCTGTTCTCCTGGATTTTGAGGTTATCCATGGGAAAATCAGCATTTCAATTGAACAAACTGGATCACATCTTTCAAGATTTTGATTACGTTTTACATCCTCAAAAAATGAAATTTCATTTTGACTCAATCGAAAGCTTTCGACAATTCCAGAAAACCGATCTGGAATGCGTCAAAATTACTTTGGACAGTAATTGAGATTCTTTATGCCCTACGCCACTCCGAAAACGGAAACATGGAATTCTCCATATTATACCAACTTTGGTCACACCAGAATGGACATTTGCTCCTTTCTGTAGTTTTATGTTCTAAGGGTAAAAGTCATGTGGTTGAAGACCAAAGAGAGAGAAAACAATTACACTGGCAGCTCTCATGTGATTCAGACTGAAAAGGTGTGTTCGTGTTGAAACTATGGAACAATTGAGGACAATTACGGTGCAAGTTTGATCGGAGTCATCTGCTGTTACATGAGCTTATCAATGAGAAAATCCAATATCAAATGCATCAACTTTAAATTCAATAAATTGAAAACCCCCTCATGAGTTTTGCGGAAAAAACCTAATGAAGAAGTGTTATTGATTGAAAGTGAAACCCTGTCATAGGGAGGTTGGTTATTTGTTTCAAAATATTAAAAAATTGTTATGAATTATATTCATGAGAATTCAAAATTATTGTTGGCTTGAAAAACAAGTAAAATTTCATCAATATCTTTTTTTTTGTCAAAACTCAAGCACTACAGAAAAATGTTTAAGGAATGTGTTAGGAATCACACGTTAAAAGGTAAGACAGCTGATTAACGGAAAAACATATTTCAAACAGATTCAAACAGAAATGTTCAAAGCGCTCTGAGAGCGTTGCCTGTGTGAAAGTAGCGATTCACATTCGATTTGAATCGTTGGAGAATGGAACCATTTGGAAAAACGTTCTCAGAAAGTTTATTCCACATAAACGCAGTTTTCCAAATGAAACAGTTCTTGAATGATGGAATTCGAGGTGTAGTGAGTTGAACCTCCAAACGATAAGCAGCCACAGTCCGTCGCGTATTAATGGTATGTGCCGCTCTTGGTGGAATCAAATGTGCCAAGTCACTTGAATACTTCCCGTGAAAGTATCTATAGAATATAGAGACAAATCTCCAACCTTTCTTCGATGTTCCAGACTATCAAGTTCGCATTGAATTGAACCTGGTTACTTTCACCCCAATTCGAAATCACTTCATGTCCTCATAAAGATATGCAACCTCCTGCTACCGGGGAAGATGTGCATCCGCAGCCGATGTCGTGGAATCCAAATGGAATGACGAGTCAAGTGTGCTGTCGTAACGAACGCAATGTATTGGATTCTTGTTTTTTTCCAATAATTCGTTGATATACAATAAAAAGAGTGTTGAGGACATTATGGATCCCTGGGGAACACCAGCATTAATGGTAATAGTATTCGAGAAATATCCATCGACGGCCACTTGCAGGGAACGTTCTTTCTGGAAGCTGAAGAGCCATATACAAAAATGATCCGACAAGCCATAGCATCGAAGTTTGACCAGCAAACCCTCATTCCACACACGGTCAAAGGTTTTAGAAATATCAAGCGCAACAGCTCTTGATTCTCCATGTTCCCCGATTGCGTTATTCCAAATATGGGTGACTTATTATAGAAGGTCGCCTGTTAATCTTTGTTTTCGAAAGCCATATTGATGATCGCTCAAGATGTTGAGGCCTTCCAAATATTAGAGGTTATGGTGGTTAATGGCTCTCTCCTTGATTTTTGATATCACTGATAGCAAAGCGACTGATCTGTAGTTGATTGGAAAATTTTTCTTGCCTTCTTTGGAAAAAAGCTTAACGCGAGCAGTCTTCCAACTAGAAGGAAAACCCCTTACTTGTAAGACAGGTTGAAAAGTCTGCAAAACACTAGTATTCATTTGCATACTTTCTAAGTACGATGACAGACATTTCATCAAGACCAGACGCCTTGTTGATACTGAGTTGTTTCATAATTCGCCCGACTAGACGTTGTCGAAAAGTAATTTCTGACATTGTGGATTCTAGTGTGGGAATAGCGGGTGGTGCCTTTCCCAGAAAATCGACTGTGGAGTGGGAAGCAAATTGTTCAGCTAGTAGAGTTGTTTTTTCTATGACTGTTGTTGCAATTGAAACACCCGCTTGTATTATTGATAGAGTTGTGGATTTTGTAAAATTCTGATTAACAGATTCAGCTACCGACTAGAAGGATCTAGACCCGTTGGGATTGGCAAGCAGTTTATCCCTAATTATCTGATTGTAAAGTTCATTGCTTTCATTTATTCTAAGTTTGCAGCTGTTGCGAGCATTAACAAACTCAGTTCGGTTTTCGGCACTAGGAGTTTTGCGCCATTGCAGGTAGGCGAGATTTTTGGAGGCGACAGCTTTCTCACAATTTTTATTAAACCAAGGTTTGCCGTTAGAAGTTCGTTTCATTGAAAAAGAAATATTTACATCGCTGTATGATAGAATAACTTTCGTGACTTCAGAAGCACAAGTCGATGAATCATTAGAGGTGAAACAAACATCTAGCCAGGGGAAATTTCGGAAATAATTTTGAAGATCCTCCCACTCAGCAGGATCTGTAATGCCAAACTTTGCGCGGATTAGATTGTTCTCCAACATTCATTGGTAATCCCCTCAGCACTGAAATGAGTTTGTGGTCAGAAGATCACAATGGAGAACTACAGTGACTGTGTAAATTTCTGGATTGGTTGTCAGGTATAGATTCAGAAGACTAGCATATTCCCTTTCGCTGTTAGGAATCCTGGTTGGCTCATTTATAATCTCAATAAGTCCGCTGCTTATCGCAAAAGCCTCAGCTTCGCGACCTTGTTCGTGATAGTTTTTTATTTAAGCTGTCAGTTATGTGGTAGCACATGCGAAAGTAGGTTATTTATGTTTCTTGTTATTCCAAGTAAAGACGTAATTTTTATAATTGTATTCCATTTGTGAAATGATGAAGATGGAGATAAAGTGGAGTTCATTGAAGCAGAATGAGTACCTTATATTGTTAATTAACGTACTGATGCTTTCAATGAATTGGATGAGGTAGGATTTTGTGAGAAGATTCAGATTGGAGAAAAATACAGTATTATTCATTTAATTGTTTGTTTTTCATATGCCCTCGGAACTCAAATTTCAGAAAATATCCAATTTATAAAATTGATAATAGTAATGAAATATAGGTTATATTGTATGAATCATGAACTGTTTGTTAGCAGTTGTCATTTTTGAAAATCGATCCATCAATAGAAACAAGCCCCTGAAAATGTCACTCATGCCAACCTTAGTTAACTAACAGTTATTAAACATTAGCATCCGTTAGGGTATGATGAACGATTTGAGTAGTAACTGCAACATTGACTATTAGCTAAGCTTAGCTTTCATGAAGGTAACAGATTCATTTAACTACCCTGAGCGTTCATAACACCGACGACCGCAGTTTTTCCCGTTCCACTTGCTTGCGAACATTATTGTCGTGAACTCAAATTGAATGGATCATGGAGCGTTTTGGGCGTTCATGTAAAAATTACAAGTGACGAGGTTGAAAAAAAGTAGAAGTTTCAAGGAGGTTAGGTAGGCCTTAACAATGTTTCAATAATTGATACTGTCTTTATTTATATTAATAAAGGAGTATAATTAAATTTTTTATATATGATTTCAGTGAAGTTATGAGATTCAAGAGAGCAAGATGATTATAAAATTTAATATTATAGTAGACCTTCAGATTTTAGAGTTCAAGAGTTGAGATCGGCTGGAACACTTCTATCAATTCTTTTTTAGTCTCTGAAGTTTTTTCATCGTTGGTTTTTGCTTATAATACTGTGCAGTTTTAGGAATTCATCCAAACGAACTTTGACTAATTCCTCAGTAATTTTTGCCAAAGTCGGTATTAGGGAAATGGAACGCAGATTGGAGTGACATTTTCGTCACGACCACAATGACCGCGATCGATCGCGGCTAAAGGAGCATATTGGTCGTTGTGAGCGCTTTGCGGAACTAAGTCAGCACTTTTCTATATTCTATGTTCTATGCCACGTCACAGCATTAGCACACTATGCTGTGGCCACGTAAACGGTTTACAGTTGAAGATTGTAGACATTTTAGAGCGTTATGACTCGCAAAGAAAGTTTCACATTTGAGATTCCCGTTTTTTATTTTTTTTGGTAAGTGGAACAGTGGAAATAGAATATTATGGCCTGGGATCATTGCTTCTTCTGGGAAGATCAGTAGTTTTTTTATGGAATTTTACAGCAATTTTAGCAATGGAATTTTACTTAGATGTAAGATAGGGCATCTTTTTCAGTAATTTGAGATTATATTTGATTTGAATACAAAAGGCGGCAATATTTTTTGTTTTAGCTATGATTTTTTTCAAAAACAACACAAAGCTTTCTTGAAATGATTTGAGAATAACACATAGTCAATATTTTCAAAACCATGTTCCTGTACTTGCCAAGAGAAAAAAGTTCAAAGTGTATTGTATTCATTTCTCTTTTACTTTTAAACAAACCATTCAAAATTTGTTTTTGCACAATCATGCCAATAACGATATTTATGGATTGCTATGACTATGGAGTTGGAGCTGGTTACATAAAATCCCATTTTTTAAAAATAGATTGTCTCCAAAAGTGCCGAGTATTTGAAAAGATGTGATGTTGAAAATCAAAAATGACCTACTGGTTATACTTTATACACCTTTGATTAACCACTTTTTGTTTTCAAGAGAAAAATCTGATGTTTTATAATTCAACACAGATTTTTTAAAATATTTATCTTTTTAGCCAGGCAGATTTTAAATTATAGCTCATCTGATAGGAATACATTGCTCCAAAACTATAAAAGTACAAATTTGTACATAAGATAATGATAACAATAGTACGAGAAAGAAATAAAAAGACCTAGAAGAATTAATGATTCATGTGCTGGCTAAAGTAAAAATTACTCGGCAAGTTGGTCAGTTATGAAGCAAAGCTTTGACATCCATCGTGAAACAAGATTTGTCCTCTGTCTTTCATTGCAAGGCAACTAGTTCAAATCTGAGTTCAAAAACAAAGCAGGGGAGATGTAATCGCCTTTACTTATTCAGGTTTGTCTTTTGAGAAGAGTGAGTCTAGAAATTAATTTGTGTTTCATTCTTAGCACTACTGACGATATCAATGCGAGTCGTAACAGCAACTTCTGGTGTTGGATCATGAATACTGTGTTTTACTTTGTTTATAAACTCTTTTTCAACCAGTTGCCTCGAAGTGAATGACAGAATCTTGTTCCACAGTTGAATGTTGAAGCTCGGTTTCGCAACTTGACTGCCTTGTGTAGATTCTTTTATCTTTGATATTCGTGGATTCAGTCTTCTGTCTATCCAACAGATGGCTTCTACATTACTGGAGATGCCATCTCGCTTACTTATTCCGTGTGTTGGATTTTTCCGGATTTTCCAACAGGAATCCCTGTCTTCGATTAATGAGAAAACCATTTTTACGAATTATCAATATACTTTCAGCCAAATCCACGGAACAGTATTTTAATAGTATTTTTTTCAATAAATGTTTGATTTGATTCTGTAACTTGGCTGTTGATCTGAAGATGTTCAAAGTTATTCATGACTCATATGATGCTGAATTATTACAGTATGATTTAACTAACTTTGTACGCTGGTGTGATATAAACTTATTGCAATTGAATATAGACAAATGTCAAATTTATTTTTTTCTAAAACAAAAATCCCATAAATAGTTCATAAAAAAACAAACAATCCGAACTGGAAACAACAAATGAAATCAAAGATTTAGAAATCACTCTTTACCTGGAAATGTTAGGTTTCACTCTTAGATCTGCAGACGAATTATCTCACTCTTCCTTAGAAATCATATATTGCTCGATTGTTAGATCAATAATCGAATGCAACTCCACAATTTGGTGCTTTCATATTATATGGATATTGATATGCTTGAAAGTGTTCAAAACAAGTTTTTAAGGTACTCTGCATACATACTGGGATATCATATTGGTGAATACAACTATATTGAAAATTTTTAACTTGAATACTCTGGCTGGTACTTGTTTATAATTTTTCAGTCATGTAAGCTATGTTCCTAGAATATTATATTCAAATCTTTTCGTTTTCCTGAATTATGAAAGAAATAAATTGTATTAATAATAATAGTAATATTTAATAATCCAATAAAGTCACATACAGACATAGGATAAGTCACATTAGTAGTTAAAAAAGAACATTCTAAAAAAAGATTTAAAATAATATTAAAGTTATATAGAGGTAAAGTGGTAGTACTTGGTGTATGAAGTGCGTGTATTGATATAAATAAATTATATAACATTGAAACTAGACTAAAATTTCATTAAAAAATTCATTCAGTCTGTAGAAGGGAGTCCGAATGAGTATTTCTTTGAGTTTTAACTAAATGTTGCAAGTTTTAAGTGATTTCAGAGTGGGGGGGTAGATGTTTGTACACTTTAATTCCCATAACTGTGGGACTCTGGCTGGTAATTTGAAGGGTGTGGTTTGGAATTATTTCTTGTATTTTCCTTGTGGAATATTGATGCGTATTATTTGGACAGTTGGTTTGGTGTTTTCTATCATGTGCAAAGCATGCTATTTCCAGTATATACAGGTTGAGCACTGTTAAAATGCCTAGGCGTTTAAAAAGTGGTTTGCATGGTTCAAGATAATGAGAAGAGGTCATACATCTAATTATTCGTTTTTGGGCAATCAGTATATTATTCACTGCAGATGAAGTCCTCCACAACCAGATGCCATAACGCAGCCGGGACTCAATTTCACTGTGATAGATAGATATAGTCATTGAGCCATTTAAAAATTCTCTAAGAGTTTTAAAAAGATAAAATTTTTGACCCAGAGTGGATATTAGCATAGAGCAGTGAACTCCCCATTTCAAGTTCTCCTCTACGTATAACCCTAGAAATTTAGTTGAGCTGTTCTGTATGAGGTGCTCTGGTTCTATAATTATAGTACATATATGGTCTTTAGATTTTTTCCAAGGGTCAAAATTTATGAAGTTGGTTGTGGTTGTGTTCAGGACCAGATTATTAGCGGAAAACCATTCACTTGCCTTTTTCAGAGCAAGGTTTGCTTTTGCCTCTGTATCTAGGAAATCTAAACCAGTTATCAGAAAATTTGTGTCATCTGCATACATTGTGACGTTTTGGTATCCGGTGTAGCATGGTAAATCATTAGTGTACAGAATAAATAGTATAGGCCCAAGTATGGAGCCTTGAGGTACACCTATATTAATGGTGGAGGATTCTGATCTGACTTTTTTGTTTTGGTTATCGTTACTATTTATTTCTATTTTTTAAGTACGATTGAAACTAGTTGATCTCTTCTTTCTAAAGCCAAATTGTGAGTTACTGACTACTTTGAATTTGTCTAAGTATGGTAAAAAACGACTGAGCATTGCATACTCAAAAAGCATGGAGATTGAGGATAGTAGAGCGACTGGCCTGTAGTTATCCAACTATCATCAACTATCACATCATTTTTCTTGAGTATTGGAGTTATTATTGCAGTCTTGAAAATTTCTGGGAAGATTCCTGAGTTCAGAGATTCATTTATAACATGACCTATCGGTTCTGCCAGTAGATGTTTGAATTCTTTGAAAACTGTATTAGATATGCCACAGACACCAGAAGATTTTTTATTTTTCAGATCATTGAATAGCTCTATAATTTCTAATTCGTCCAGCGGAGATACATAAAAAGAGTTTACATTTGTCAGTTGTTCTGGGAAGGAAAGAGACACTGGAGGGAGCGACCTCGATAACGAGTGTGGTGCATTCTCAAAGAAAATATTGAAATGGTTGGCTATTTGACTTGGGTCACTTATAGTTGTCCCACCAACATTCATTTCTTTGGTGAATTTCAGCAGTTCGGACTTCCATTGTCTAAAAATTATAAAATGATTTGAAATCCCCGAAATAAACAATACAATTGAAATTCAAAAGAAGAGCTAAAAATGGCAAATATATTAAGCAAAAAACTTGAATTGTGAATTCTTTTCAAAGAACTGCCCTTGTGTTGATAGGTGCACCCAGCAATTTCAAAGTCTTTTTCAACAATAAAGTTATTGAGGGCCAGTCCTTTAGCCAAAATATAGCTTTTTAGCCAAATTCCAACACCTCCCGTTTTAAACTCGCTTCTACAGAAAGAACTTATTAAAGTATAACTATCAACATGAACATTTTGCAGTTGTTCTTCAGATAATGCAGTTTCACCAAGGCAAATGACATCTGGGTCATGAGGCTCGATCTGGACTTGTAGTTCGGGTATTTTTGTGTTCAGGCTTCGGATGTTTAAATATATAATACTATGTGGTTTAACTGCTTGTCTTGTTTCAAGAGTTCTAATGGCTACATTGGTTGGTTTGAGGTCAGCGCTATATTGGATTCTTTCTGTTTTGAATGAAACCAGATTTTATTTTTTCAATGATGTATCATAAGTTATCATTCTTTGTCGAAAAATTGGAGATAAAAAAAATAATTCTAATCATAATAGGCCTTGACTGTGATGTTTCTAAATTTGCCTTTCAATTTGTTACACTCAATGACATTTTGTACAAGTCATTGAAATTTTGGCGGAAAATGGTTTTCACGAATGATAGAAATACGATAGAAACAGTGTTTGGACATTGAAAATGCATTTAAACTTGTAGGTATCCTGAAAGACGACAACCACATCGAATTATGTACAAGTTATTGGATCAAAATCTCACCGAGTTTGATTCGTTTGAAAAGCCAATAAAAAAATACGGAGACAAAATCAACAATCGAAATTTGATCAATGAGGTGTGAATGAGGTAAATTAGACATTGTGTCCTTTTCAAAGAAAATAGAACTTTGAACAAATAACAATAATTAACTAAACTGTAAAGACAAAGTAAATCACAGCAAATGCTCAGAATGCTGGTCTTGTTCATGATAACACAACTGTCCCCTTCTTCGAATATTATTCACTGCACGATTAATTTCCCTTCTCCTCAATCTTCCGAACTCTCTAACAATGGTGTGTTGAAGGTCCTCAATATTTTGATATACCCTCTGACAAACTCTATTTTTCAGTGTAACCCATAAGAATGTATCCACAACACTCAAGTCTGGAGACTTTGCTGGCCACCTCACAGGCCCATTATTCCCTCTCCATTTATCACCCAACCTTTCAGTCAGGTAATTAGATACTCGTCTGGTAGTGTGCGGTGAAGCACCATCATGTTGAAACCAAACGTTTTTATAGTTAGCCAAAAATAGATTATCCAAATAGTCTTCGGAAAACGACATTTAAAACTGGTGAGAGGTTTCTCCATTCAGAATTTCGTCAAATGAATGAGTACCCAAAATTCTATCTTTGTAAATTCCTGCCCACACGTTAATACTAAAT
>WOGR01003553.1:0-15742 GCA_015342045.1 Leptinotarsa lineolata | reverse complement strand
TTAGGTATATTTATGTGTATAAACACTAAATTAACATTATATTTTTTGACGAGTCCAATAAGTTATACATTCTGTACTCCTTTTTGTAATAACTTCATAATAAAAATATAATTTAAAGCATCCCACTCTTTTTTACAACAAAATAATTTTTTTGTAAATAGATTCATTCTGATTTCAAACTTATTAAAAGTCATTAGTTACATCAAGCCACAGGACTTATTACCGATGTTGAATAATTTTTTTATTTTTTAGTTTGTGTTGCTATTAAAGCGTGTTTTTTTAAACTATCATTTATTATGGCGATGTTTCAAAATTCTACTGTTCTGAATGAATTCGGGCAATTATTTTGAGGTAATATGCGATCTCGCAAAAACTCCTAGCGTTTTAGAGTGTTTGCTGGGCATCAAGTGACGGATAATATTTTTTATAAACTGTAAATCCAAATTGAAAAATAATATATCGCCAATTTATCTTACCGATATGCTTATGTTAGTCTTCCTTACCTATGAAGACTAGGTAACAGTTAGTTATCGTGAGTTATATCAAAAAGTATATCAAATCTGATACGGATGAATGAATCATTGTGAAACTGAAGGAAAATATCTATGGTTCTAGAGAAATTTCAATACACCTTATACAGTGTGATGCACCTAAGATGAAGACACCCCTGTATTTTAGTTATTTTCGAAAGCAGATATTTGATTTTTGTTACAGGTGTAGACCTTGATAAGCCGCACTTTTCGCAATACCGCGAAAAGACTTTCATGGGCCACAAGTGCATTCCATGAAAGTCTATGTCTGTACCAAAAATCAAATATCTGCTTCCAAAAATGACTAAAATACAGAGGTGTCTTCATCTTATTAAGTGTGTCACACTGTATAAAAAAACAAAAAGTTATAGCCACGCTGGAGTAACTGAGGCAAACGACTTGAATATGAAATGTAAATCAACACTGCCTCATTTCAAAAGGACCATTTAGAATAAATATGAAATATACGTTCATGCAAGTTTTTTTCAATATAGAATGAGATTGGAAAATTGTTACTGTTTTGGGACAATGATATTATGTTGTATTTGATACATGATAATACATTTGTTCCTATAAACGACTTCATCAATCAATGACCAATTAGTTATCTTTGCAGTTATTTAATTTTTTGTTCCTACAATGTATCAGTAATGGACCTTTGTATTTTATAGTCTATATACAAAGAATGGACGACGCTGATTAAGAAGAAACCAGTTTCCAAAAGGGCGCTTTAAATTTCAGATAACAGATGGCAGCGCGATCAGAAATCTCCACGATTTATTTTTGTGCAATACATCATGGCGCTCAGCGTAGACAGTTGTGGTGTGTGAGGTTTCCATTTTTCAGTGTTAAGTTTTACGCGGTGCGGAGCGTAAGCTAGTGAAAGTGATATAGTTTTTAATAGTTGTCTTCAAGATTTTTTCATGTTTTAGTGATGCTTTATATGAAATTAGTGGAGAGATGACGATATGGGGCACATTCCAACAGTCAACAACCTAATTTTGAACGAGCAGGTGTTGGGTTAGCATAGATCAAAGCGAAACATATTTCGTGGTACCGACCCTGCATCTAAACAGATTGTAATGGTAAATTTGAGAATTATCACCCATTCTCGATACATTTATACGACATGCAGGTATAGTAAAGATCGTATTTGTGTATTGTTTACGTACAATATATAAGGCGATTTTATATCTACTCACTAAAGAACTTTCTCCTTTGAGTAAAGGTCTAATGTTTCAACATTTTTAGTCTTGAATATTTTTCTGATAGTTATTGTTTTTAGATCAACTGCGAGCTAAAAAGGGGCTCTAAGAGAGAGCCGTTGATATGCTGTTACGATGGCAGGAAAGCCTGACTTAGCAGCTACCTCTGGAGTACAAAATGTAGTGGTGTACGTATCAAACGACAATTTTGCCCAGGCCTACACCGTCGGTCAGCAAAATGTACCATCAAATGCCCACCTACTGCATAACCCTGGTTATGGAAGCGCTCCATCATCTATGGCCCCTGTGGTCTCTGCAACGAAAACCTTTCCAGAGAAACAGTCTATCAAACCAGAGTATTCTTCTAATGACAGTAATTCTGTGCCGTCACAGGGTTACTTTACAAATGTTATTTCACAAAATAGTTTTCCGCAGCCTCTAGTGAATGATATCAGCTATCAGAACGGTGCTGTAATCAAGAACTATGGGAACGGTGAGGTGTTATCGGTGGAGCGCCAGGCGGGCCCTGGGCGCACCGAAGCCAAAGTGCGTGAAGAGTGTGATAATCGTGATATGTACGTGGAACCGGGTTACATGACGGTAATGGGGGCCGAGATGCCCCCTCAGAGTGTCCGTTGTGATTCAGTGCGATCCGAAGCTGCAGAATCGAGCTGCAGCAGCTTGAGCTCTGCGGACGAGAGCTTGCTTGTGGTACAGAACCAGCAGTCTGAGATGGTGGTTTACGATGGCAATGTGAACGTTCGTCCTGCTGGTGTTGTATTGGCGGTGGGACCGCCCCCACTGCAGCAACAAGCTCAGAACAATACGTCTACGGTCGGGACTGTAAATTCGGTACAGAAACCTTATGTGACTGTTCCTCATGGGTGGAAAAGGCTGAATAATGGGTCTGTCATATATATCAGGTGAGTGTTATTATTTTGCCCCATCCTTATTTTCATTCTTATTGTGTTTTATTTATTGCCTGGACAAAAAACAAAGGTTCATTTTTCATCTCAAAGCTTAAGTCCCATAGCCTAGAAATGAAGTAACCACAAACCAGTTAGTGAGAATTGGGAACTCTGGCTTTACTAGTTAATATTATTTCATTATTTAATTTCAAATGATCACCAATATTCAAGGTAGTTTAGCAAAGTTGGCTTTTCAAAATGAAATGTCATTTACCGATTTCCATATTCGGATTCTGTCAGAAATCAAAACTCAAAAATAATTTTTTCTCGAGTTTGTCAGATGGAATCATTCTGTACAGTCTTCCACATATTCCTGAAGAACAAACCTTGTTGATTGTTATGAGTTAATACCAACAGTTTCATAGATTATAATGACAATAGCATGAAAAATATATTATTTTCAACATTGACTTGAATTGAAATTCAGGATGGCATAAAATTCAGTCATATGAATAGATTCTCAGGTATCTGATCCTATTAGGAATACAAAAAGAAGATATTTTGATAATGACATTTTGTTCAGAGCATCTCGATAGTGAAATGTACATTTTTTGTAAAACTGGTGAAAATCTCACAATAAAGTGTTTCTTCAATATGTTCTTGAACACAAAAAACTTGACTAAAATCATAGAGCACTCTCATAGGAAAATGATCTACTAAAATTTCTCAACTAGGTTTCTTCCTAGATTTTTCAATGAAATTGTGCTGGATATATTGAAAATTTGTTTTTGTCATATTTTGAAAAGGCACTCATGAAGAGAACATTGCATGTGAAATGAATTATAGGGTTAGTATTCTATTTGAACAAAATAAGGACAAAATTGTTTTTCATTTTTTAATAGATCAGTTTTTTTATATATTTTTTATATAATTTTTGGAATAATTTCTAAACCATTCAGTATATATTCATACAATGAAGAATCTTTCCTATGAAAAATTATGAATATGGAAAGTAATATTTGTCATTTAGAATACTCAACCTCAGACCCAACCTCAATATATCACAACTCTATTCAGAATCTTGTATAATTTGGAATAGTTGGAATAGTTGTACTTACTTTATTTAGTATCGTTTTATATCATAGACCAGGAATTATTATTTCATGGAATAAAGCTAGGCAACTGGCAAAATTTTTCTTCCTTTATAAATTGAAATCACTACCTTATACATTCATGATAATAAAATAATTATTGTATAATGTGATTAGACCTGCATCTATGACATCATTATTAACTTCATTAAGTACTTACCTGTTATTTAGCACCTGAGGTAAGGTATGTAAATTGATAAATAAACAAATAATTAGCAAACCCTATTCTGAGATGTCAGCTCTGAAGTTTGAGGTTCCTTAGACCTTATGAATAAGCTATAATAGCTATACCTAGCTACTGACACAACAATGCATTAATGGAGGACTTTATAAGAAAACCTCTTTGATAAAGTACAGAGTAGAAGTAGGTGATCTATAGTGTTTGTGCCCTTTTCAACATATCAGAATTTTTTATCTCCATCAGCAGGATTGAAAAATGATTTGAATATGAAAATAAATACTTAATACAATCTGAAGACATTAACTAAACTTGAAAATAATCCATAAAAGAATCTGGACTCTTTTTTGGTATTTTGTCTACTATCATGAGTACTTTCGTTTATTTGAAGATTCAAACTACATTCATGTTAAATTCACATATTGGAAAAATCAAGTATACTTTGACAGGAGACATAATGGCGTCAGATTCTCAAACAATACTTATTTATGTGTTTCTCTTGAATTCAATTATTGTATTAGTTGAAAAACAATGGTTTTTCACAAATAACTCTTTACCTGTGAAAGGAATTAAATCTGTATTCGTGAAAGACTTGAAAAAGTATATAGAAATGATACTAATTATTAATACAAGATGAACCAAACCATAGGACTTTGAATCCTCATTTGATCCCATACATGACGTGTCTCAATATAGAGGGAAGTTGTCATGATGATCTCTTTATTTTTTTCTCAGTGTACTTTGTGGATGTGGATAACTTCACACCCCTATAAAATACATGAGTAAAGGTCAAAGATAATTTATTCTGAAGTGACACTTTTTGTGAGAGGAAGGTCAGTTAAATTGAATTGGAATTTATCTTTCAAAAATATTTGTATTCAAGGGTTGGTTAAGATAATCCTATCTCTAATATAATAGGTAATCCCTGTTAAGTAGCAGAACCAATTTGGCAAAATATCCAATCTAAAATATGGCCCACTTTGTTTCTTAATCTTAGTTATATGTAATATTACATGACATTAAATTCATCTCTCAACATCCATTGCCGAATAATTGCATTTCTTGTATCACAGTGAAAAAGTAGAAATCATTTTTTCAAAAATATAACATGAAAAATCGAAATATATTGAGAATTTGAGGCTAATTTCAGGACAAGTTTTATGGCTTCTATTCTTGGCCTCTCTTTGATTTTCTACATGTTTATTTATCATTGGCTGGCAGAATCGAATTGAAATACGTATTTACACAGGTAAATCTTGTTTACTTGTAATGAAATGTTTTTCATCATTTTATGTTCAACTACGTAAAGTTTACACCTATTTCTTGCGAAGTTAATGGCGAACACTCTGTATATGCCACCCCGAAGAATCATAAAAAATTGTTACTTTGATGTTATTCTTTCCCTAGTTCAATGTTTCAAGAATTTGCGTGTCTCAAGTTTTGGTCTGTTTAACGTTTTATGCCAATCCGACCCTGCCAACTACCCTGATACGTTCTTCTGATGCGACAAGGTCTGTGCGGACAGGCCGACAGGCGTTTCTTTCGACGATTTCACGTAGCCGAGAAGTATAATAGGGCGCAGCCTGCAATTTTCGAAGAATTATTCGGAAGGAGCGAACGAGAATAAAAGATTTGAAGGATTTATGACTGCTTTGAATTTGCGTGTGCTTGTCTTTTATTTATTTTCCTTTCTGTTGTGGCCTGAGGGAAGTCGATTTTTACACGTACTTCTACTTTTGAATCTTGCACTATTTTGGCTCAAGATTGGCTGGAATTTGTTTTCAGAGTTATACCGAATTGACATTTTAAAACTTGATAAAAGTCAGCAGATAGGTGTTTCACATGGAATAACGTGAATTATGTTGTTACTCGCAAATAATGGACTTTACAAGTAAAAATATTAAAAACTATTTCAAAGAAATTTTAATTTTTTTAAAACGAACACAACTAATAAAAACCCCCGGTAAGCTAACAGAACCACTTTGTATTTTTATATTTATTTTGAGGCCATAATTTTTGGATAACTTTTCAATTTTGCGCTAACTATTTTGATTTGGTTCCGCCAGCTTAACGGTAAAGTTAACAAACCTTGCTGATTAAAAAAAAACATCGGCGAAATGGGGCAATAGGAGCCCAAAATAAGTCTAAAAGCGTGACATCGCCTGATTCAACAAAATAGTTTTTTTCTGTTGAATGAAGAGAAAAACTGGAATAGAGCACAAAATTGCGGTCTGAAAATAAAAATAAAGTGGTTCTGCTAGCTTTACAGGGGTCTAATAAAAAAATAGATGACTTTTCTCAGAATTTGAAGAGATATTTTGAAATGCTGATAAACCCTTATTTTTATTTATAAATATGATAAAACAAAGCCATTTGGCCGCATGTGTCTGTCGTCTGTCTGAATGTAATTATCTGTCGAACGGATATTCATTCGGTTTTTACTTATTGGTGGGGTGATTCAAAAAAAGGTTTTTGTTAGACCCACAATGTTTTGTGTAAATTGGTTGAAGTGCTAAGTCGGGGAGACGGCGCTACCTGTACGAGCTTGTACGCTGCCTAATCCTTTTCAGCTCTATAATATAATGAATCAACTCACTACATTTCGTTCTTCTTTTAAAGCTCTACAGAGAAGTCTGTGATGGCATAATATGTCTATCTTTTAAGCCCGCTTTCAAGAATAGCTTACTACATATACGCGTTTTATTGTTTCAAAAAGTGGTTAGATGTAATTGAAAATCTATTGTACATGGATATTATTAACACTTATGAAATGGAATTAGTTAGTTACTTTGAGCATTTTACGCACATTATAATTGCCTTTCATATCATACAATTCAAATTAAAGTCTTAGGAGTCATCCCAAAATAATATTATCGCGCGACTTAATAAATTCCAAGTGGCCTCACACACCGATGCGCATGATGAAGGTAGATTGCAACTGCGTCGGTTTTGTTTCACGTAGTGAATTAATTTGAAGTTTGAGGTTGTATTTTTTATTGGGGTAAATATTCGTTTTGAGGGCATCCGGCGGTTTTGAAAAAATTTTTGAGTGTACTTACGTATTTTGATGCGTAGATTACGAATCCGAAAAAAAAAGCGGTGCTCTCCCTTATTTACAAAGTTACGGCCCTTCAAAGTTCTGAAAAGGGCATCTTTTCAGCCTTCTTTTTCACAAGATAAACTATTTAAGAACACAATTTATTCACTACACCTTATTCCTCCTTAATTGGATGATATTTATTTATAAACGATTGTAAAAATAGATACAATTGGTCGATAGGTTGCTAATTGCATAAAATAGTCAACATGATTATAGGATTACAAAAATAGATGAAACAAAAAAAAATATCGATAACTTCGACAAAGATACTTACACTACAAATTTATTTTAGCACTTGTCACTGGCGATCCTTTTAAAAAATATATGAATAAATCGAATACGCGTGTTGTGGTATTGCCATATGGTTCAAAATATCCATATAGTATAAGGTATGACACGAATAATGCAATATTTCCAAAAAAAATACGTTTCAGGAAATTATTTGTTATGGATTGGGCTACGACAATTATTCGACAAATACTAATAACGAAAGTTTTAATATTTCAGTTTTATTAAAAATTTTACTACAGGTGCTGTGCTAACTTGATATCAAGTTAGCAGGGCTACCCCTTATTAAAAAAGTAGATGCGCGACAATTATTTTTTTTTCACGACAACTTCTCGACAATTATTCGACAATTAAAAAAGTATATTTCAATAATTTTACTGAAAGTTGCCTTGCTAACTTTATGGAGGTGTTATGAATAGCTTGAGCTGCCGCCGTGATTGTCACCCCACAATTTTTCTTCTCAAACTAATTAATAATTCAATTATTGACCCACATATTCTGCAAAAACTCAATTTCAAAGTACCTAAACCAACGTCTAGAGTAGATAACCCCCCTTTTTATCTACCAACACCACGTACAAATATTCTGAAAAGTTCACCTCTGCATAAAATGTGTGTCAAATGCAATTCAACAAGTTGTCAGCTCGACATTTTTTACTGTTCTATCTCTGCGATCAGGTCTTTTTACTTCAGCTAATTCTATATGTGTTGTTTTACCTTATAATTTATTGAATTGTATTGTAATTGGACTTATATTCCTGTTCTGTAGTTGGGTCCAACCTGTAGAACAGTGTATAAATAAATAAATAAATAAATTTCAAATGACTCTCCGCGAATACTTATTCTACTTTATGATAGACAAGTAAACTAGGACTACGAATACTCCTTCAAGGGGCTCTTATAGGCTTTTTTCCAGTACAATTTGATCAAATTAACTATAGTTAACTTTCTGGGTGTGTACATTGAATCTAATCGAAAGTATGTATGGACAAGCACTAACAGAAAACAATTTCAAATATCAAACGGTGACCTTTACAGCTATTGAACATATCTATTTACTTACATATGGCAAGCCAAAGAATTTTGCAATATTATTGACAGCTGTAACTCTCTGTTTTGGTTTGATGGATCGTATGCTCTTGTCCAACAGTAAAGTTAGAATCGTGTTATCTTCGTTCGCTTGGCATTTTCCGACTCCCGGTGCCTCTTCTGACGGTTCCACAACATTTATTTTGATCTCTTCGGAACTTTTCTTATCGCCAGTTGCTTTTACTGTTAGCTGCACTTCACCGACGTCTTGGACGAGCGGCACTCCCCAGAAGATCCCTTCTTTTTTATCGAACAGCAGCCATGACGGTATGCTCTTGCCCGAATGTTTTTTCGCCTGAAACAGACAGACAGAATATAAGTATAGATATTCGTGTATTTTTATAAAAAGTCCTGTAAGGTGAGTTAAAATAAAACTGCGAAATTGCGTTTGGTGGTCATAAAATGCATATGGTTGATATGTAAAAAGTCTGAAAATCTAATTATATTTCTATGTATGGTGGAGATATATTTTAACAAAGCAAAATATACATCTTTCCCGAATTATATAGGGATTCGTTGTTTGAACAAGAAAGTGGCTGAATCGATTTCATTCGATTGAAGAAACTTTTTCGCACCAGAACAAAAGTACTGACTCTCTACACGCATTTTGCTAACCAAGTTAGCATCATCAGGAAATTATGATGGCGAAAAGAGCACACATGTTCATAACGGAGTTCTATGTCATCTGGCAAAGATGTGTTACTACTTTTCTCCAGAAAATAATGAATGCGTTCAAATTCAGAGAGTTCGCTCCAAAGTATATGTGGATAAAACAAGGAAATATCACTATCACCAAAAATAATTGATATTTTTCACAAATCTGGCAAAGATCAAAACGTGATTTGGGAAGTGGAAATATTCCTACGATCCATCCAAATATTTCTACGATCCATCACTAATGGATGGAGTGTTCTGGTTGGTTTCCGGGTTTTGCAGTGGTCTTCTTCGGTTACAATCTCCAAACGTTTCAACTTCAACTGCGGCAGTCATCTTCAGTGGCGTGGTTGAAATATCTTCTTGACGTATCAAATGAAACAATTGATACGTCAAGAAGAGTCCTTCGACTACGCCACTAAAGATGACTACCGCAGTTGCAGTGAAAACGTTTGAAGATTGAACCAAAGAAGACCACGGCAAAACCAGGAAATCAACCAAAACATTGACGCCAGCCGTAAAAGCCCACATTCCTTTAATGGATGGAGTGATTCGAAAGGAAAGTTTATGTGTATGATTTTTTGTGGGAATTGATTGATATATGATGACTTAGATTTAATCAGTGAGACGTCGGGGCGGTGGCGCTATCAGAGGATACTTTCATCAAAAACGATGCGTAATTCTAAAATAATTCGCTACATAATGTTCTTCTTTTATAGGTCTGACAAAAGCCCGCGATGGCATGTCTTTTTTACAATGATAGCTCACTAAACTCATTTTGATATTTAAAATAATGATCACATATTTCTAACAGTTTTTTTTTGAGTGTGTAACCTTCCACAATCTGAAAAATAAACAAAGCTTAATCAATAGAGAATCTGCTGAAGTGTAAAAAAGTTTACCCCAATAAGTTACTGCGTAATATAAACCTCTGAAGAGGTCCGATTAATCAGAAACTTATCGTATTCATAAATTTTAGCTACAAATTTATTAAGGAGGGAATTCAAAAAATAGACGGCCTTCAAACCCGAATAAAAAATGTGAAACTGAAACCTCGGCCGCGAAAGCCTTGACAATTTTGTCAATACTTGTCATACTTAGCTTTCGATAGTTGACGTTTCGGAAAATAATCATTTTCCTTTTTCAAAATCCAAAAAAAATTAACTCGTAACAACGATGTTTTGGAAATGAATCATTGTTCACAGGTGATTTGTTTTTATTGGGGGGCGGGGGGTTGAAAACGGAAAATGATTAGGCAACCATCTTCTAAATGAAGCTGAATACAGAAATTTGTTTTTTCCAAATGATTATTCAATTTGTAGGCACAACATCATTAGATACACTTCAATGGATTCTATATTTAATTTGCGCTTTGTTGATTTATCCAGATTGTGGGAGGTTGTACACCCAAAAACAGTTCGAAACACTGACTTCTCCACAAAAAATGTATTTTAAATAATAAGCTTTTTAGACAGATATAATAATACTCTTTATCAAATTATAATAAACATTAGTCTTTACTAAAACGAATACATGGTTACTTTGGGCATTTTATTAACATTATAATTGCCCTCCACACTATACAATTTAAATTAATATCTTATCGCAAAATTAAAACTATCGTGCGAGAAAATGAATTCAAGCGGTCTCTCAATCTACAATACGACAAGCTCAATAAATAATGTTAAGGTCGTATTTTTATTTTGTGTTTGTTGTCTTTAGGAGGATATGTACCTATTTCAAAATTGAAATCCATAGCTGTGAACATTTCTTTTTTACTCAGTTTTATCAAAGGCCATCACTATTTTGTTATTCATAAATGATCTACCTGACCATATTAGTTCAGATTCTGTAGTTCTCTACGCAGATGATACTACATTGGCCATTGATTCAGAGTCCTGACGACTTACAAAAAAATTAAATGATTTAGCAGAAGAACTCATAAATCGGTGTGAGAAAAATTTCCTGATAGTGAATGCAGATTAAACAGTTTGTATGCATTTCCATTTTAGGTGTAAATAGTTTTCAAGTGGCTCTCAGAAATAGTACAATTCATCTTTCTGAAGTTACGAAATTTCTTGAAACTTATGTAGATTGTGAAATGAGTTGGGAAAATAGAATTGATGCCATAAGCAAAAAAGTGAACACAGGTTATTATGCTATATTGCAATTAAAAAATATGTTTAATACCAATCAACTCATCAATGTATATTATGCTCTGATCTACTCCCACATATCATATAACATCAACATCTGGGGATGCGCAGCAACTCAAGTAGACTATTTGTTTCCCAAAAAAGAATTATTCGACCCATTTTCAGTCTAAAACCAGATGAATCGTGACGAACATATTTTCGAAAATATAAAATTTTAACAGTTCCATGTATAATGTTATTTATGCAACGTGTGGAGATGTATCAAACAGTTTCTCAGTACCATGATTACCCAACTAGAAATGGAGACCTCATCAGACTTCCTGTACACAGCTCATCACATTATGAAAAAAGCCCCTCATATAAAGGTATAAAGTTCTTCAATCATCTTCCCGCAAACCTGAGAGACCAACGTAATAAAAACTCTTTCAAATCAAAATTGAAAGGATATTTGCAAGATAAATGTTACTATAGTACCAAATAATTTCTTAATGCAAAATGAAAATGTGTTTGTTCATATGTATGAATAAATGATTTTATGTATATGTGTACAATTCATTGTATAGTGATATTTTAATACGGTTGATTGTGAATGTGTCTAGCATCACATGGATTTTATTTTTATTTGTGACGTATTCTGTATCATGCTATATGTGATCTGTAAGGATTTAACAAAGATTATTATTATTATTATTAGCGACCGACACTCGTGCCGTGTCCGTCGCTATTAGTTTATAATATTTGGCTTATGATCGTTGGCAATGAAATTATTGTATTCTCGCTAGATGTAAAACTTAAAAAGTCAAATGGTAGGAAAGTCTTGAAATTTCTGACGAAATAGCGAAAAAGCACGCAGAACAAACTACCAAAAAATTGATAGACATAATATGACGAATCACTAAACTAGATGACAGAAAAATATGTATCTAGAATAATGAAATTGTGTATTGAATATTTTGGTAAACTTGAATCCGTCAATTATAATCGTATGTAAAAAATTAAGTAGACACTCGAATAAGAAATGTGGAATTGGTGGAGGGCTGAACTATCAACTCTACTGAGCTAGCGACGCGAATCATAATCGTTTGCATAAAAACTCCTGTACCTAACGACTTGTTCCGTAATTATTCTAGGTGACAGAATTTGAGAACGGCGCGACACTGTTTATGTGAAGTTATCCACGCTTTTCCAGCCACGCTTTTTGACGTGTGGACCATCGATATCGGGATAGAGGAGAATATCCGTGCACTGTTGCCAAGTTTCACATAATTCCTAGCCACGCTTTTGTATAACACAGATTGGCAATAAGCGATTGATGCATGAAAGCGTGTATATGAAAACAATGCTTTTTGAAGATACCGCAATTTTTGTTGCAACGCAATAGACGGCAGAAATCGCATGCCTAAAAGATGCCTAAGCGCACTAGAGACAAAATCCGATATAAAGCTTGTTTTTATCATTTTTGACGAAAACGAAATACATAGTTTAAAGATGACAAGACACTATATATCTTTAATAGAGTGAACATCGGCAACTTTTCAGATAGAGGCTGGTGCCAGTGTAACCACGTCGAAACGACATAAGACTACGTCAGTTAAGAGATATTTAGGCAGGTTATCTTCAAAAAATTAGGTTCCTTTCAAAAATGCTGACAGGCATATTTTCTTGATCTGGCATTATTTCACAGAAACCTGATAACCAGACAATGAAATATGAGTCAGCATATTATCGAAACCTTCCAGAATTGCCATTTTTATGTGAATTAGACCAAATCAAGTATTGAATACCAATAAATAAAATTTAAATTGAAAAGGGAATATTTTTAGGAGTGATTAGTTTTTTGGAAAAAAGGAACTTTTTGGTCATTGAGAAAATTACAAAATATGAAAAAATTTTATTAGAATACCTCATTGTTATTGGCTTTCTACTTCTCTACCACTGAACACGAAAAAACTTTCAATGAAAGAAAAAAAATACAATAAAAATAAAAACTTGTTATGAATAGTTTGTATGTAGATCATACACAGAAGTTTCTTTCAGATATAAACTGGAAGAAAAAAACCTTTTCGTTACAACATTGAATTAAATGAAAAGAGAAAACCCTTCCTTTCGAAACAACTACTTCCATATGAACATCGAATTACATGAAAATCATTTTTTCCCATTCACTTTATATACTCAAAATATTTGTTGAAGAATTGAGAAAGAAATGATCCATAGTAACGACACGCAACGTGAAATATGAATATCATCACTCTTTCCTATATCATGTAGCGTTTATATGAATAATATCTGATACAATTCCGTAACAAATGTTTGTAGTGGAAACTGAATGTAAAAAAGTGGGAAAATCAAACTAATTGTTTCAAAAGGATTTTTTTTCCTTTCGAGTTTCGAAAGGGTTTTGCCTTCCAACTTGTATCTGAAAGAAACTTCTGCGTATGATCTATACATATTTTTATAGTTTTAATTGTAGTGTTTAATAATGGAGATGTAAAAAGCTAAAGACCCTTTTTTCCAAATAATAACAATGTATGACATATTTACATAATAGATATTTTGTAATTTTTCAATGACACTTTTTTACAAGTTAATCGAAAACTTCTTTACTGTCTTTATACCTGCACTAGTATGGCATAAACCGCGTACTCTTGAATTGCGGAAAATGCAATTAAATTCAGTTTTGCCTTTCCAAGTTTGTCGCTATTCACGCCACTGGGTAGCGACATCGTCGATGCGGCAATAATTTTTATCCGTTTGTGATAAGCTTTCCACGCCACTTTCAAACGTTCTGTACTGCGCTGACATATGTGAAATTCTTCAAAAAAAAACTGTTATTACCGCCGTTTTCGACGAAATGATCACCTTTTTGTCCAGCAGAGAGCGTGTACCGGTTGTTTTCTGACATAACCGTTCAATATTAGACCACTGAAACTCGTTCAGCATTGTTTATTCCACATGGTCAAAACCAGAAAAATTGGAATTGGACGAAGGCGAAGGGAAAATTGTTTTACAGATTTATTGGCTCGAGTTTCTACGGATACATGCTCTAAATTCATGATCAAAGGTGGCCTTACAAAATTAGAAATAGAATATTTGGTTGGTACCAAACTTAACGCCTACATATACCGACTATTTTTTAAGCTGAGCCCACTATTGCTATATCCCAAATGATAAGATTTACTGTGATATCTGCTACTTTTTTGATACATGCAAATAATGACGTGCTAGAATTTTATTGGCATCCATTAAAATCTGTTTTTTAAAATTACTAGATTGCTAGAACAAATTGAAATGAAGGGTGTTCAAAAACTAACTAATATCCAACACTTACAAGGTTGCTTAATAAAGTTGCTTCTTTAGAGGGACAATGAGATTGCGTCTATTAATAGCCGTTTTTGAGATATTTACAAAAAACTAAAATTGCCGAACTACGTTTGTTATCTCAAACACCTCCATTTAAAATAATATGGATGAAAATAAATATCCCCCAATTAGAGAAGGTGCGTCTAATTCAACCTGATAAAAATTAACTGAAATGTCGAACACGTGTTACTTTTGAAAAACTTTATTCAGACTGGCACATCAATAATGACAAACATTAATATAAAAATATTGGCCAACATGACCAAATTTACACAAGTGTCAAAGAAGAAATTCATCTGAGGTAATGTTTTGACACTTCGCTTAAGCTTCATTTTCATTATTTTTAACACAACCAACTTTAAAAGTCTTGCCACTTCTGGGGTAGCGATCAACACAGAAAACTACAGTTAGAGTTCTTTAAAAGGTATGTACTTCGACCTTTTTTTAAGATACTTAGGGCCGAAATCATGATACTATAATAGTATACTCCGGTCAATATCGTAATCGGTCAACTTTCAAATTTGCGATTTGATTTCGTATTGTGATTGAGCTGAGTGATTGAGTAACATAGTCAGAAAGTCCTACTTGTTAACGATTTTCTGACTTTTTTTCATTTCGTGTATATTCAGCTTACTGAACCGTTACTAGAATATTAGGCAATTAATAAACTGGAAGTTCAGTCCATTTGTCACAGTTTGGTGATATGAGAGGACTTGGCAATAGTAAACGATGGATTTTAAACCAATTTTAAAATTCCCATCACTAAAAATCAACAACAACCAATAAGCTTAAGCTTTGGTGTTGGATCATGGATGCAATATTACGTTTGTGTTTGCAGGGGAAGTTGCATGGAGAAAAAATAAAAGGCGATTTATTGAGTTTTGGCTTTGCAAAGATTATATTAGATAGATGGAATCTTCGTGAAAGGAATCTTCATCGCAACTTTTCACTCAGGATTAGAAAGCATTTCAAAAGTTATTCATGAACCAACCTAGTACCAGCGTTGTTTTACTGTTGATTATTTTTGATGACATGGGGGCGGGTTGCAAAATTTGGTAGGTTCTGATAGCTTCAATCACATTAAATAGCATCTTCGTAAAGGGAATTTTCATCGCAACTTT
>WOGR01003552.1:0-15743 GCA_015342045.1 Leptinotarsa lineolata | reverse complement strand
AGTCGAAACTTGTGCGAGCAATGGATTAACGAGGCCTTACCTTTTAACGTGCGATTACCCAGCACGGTGGCCCCGACGAGGAATCGAACCCCGGTCTTCCGCTTGAAAGGCGAATGTGAATATCGCATGTATTCCTTTTGTTTCGTATTGATCCATTTCCTGATCCGGTTTCCTACTTACTCCCGCATAGCTGCTGGTTCAGGTCCATATAGAAAGTTGATCAGTATCTGTTTTTTCGGTTACTGTATTCCCGAATGTTGTGACCCTAAGTTACGATGTTGGTGTGCTTGTTGAATTGGATTGCATTTGATTTATGAATGACCATTATATGAGTGAAACTGTTTGTTCTGTATTGCGTTTATTGCAAAAATGAATCTGGATCTATATTTTTTTCAAACCTGATTTCAACAGAGGTAGGTACTTGTTCATCAAAATTATAGTCGGAATTAGAAATTAATTTGTTTGACACGTAGTGACTTTATAACACTTTTATATCTATTTCTTGATAGTCCCTCAGTTGATGTTCACGATGTTTTTCATTGAATTTTGCAGTCGTGCGGTGTGGGAGCCATGGTGTTTGTGTAGAAAACCATGCTATTTCCCATTTTCGTGTAACTTACACTTCAGGATTATTATTAAAAATATGAAATCGCTACAATACAAATATTTCGTCGAATTCTGAGTTTCACCAGATCGCATCCTTCCTTGAATATGATTAATAACCGTTAAGTCATGTGACATTAGTCAGAAGTGTATGGGAGCCTACATTTCAGCTAAAGAAGCTGTTCCAAGACTCGAACCACAATTTCGTCAGCTTTCTTCCTCTGCGCTCGGCGTAAAGGTAAATTTTTCGAGGTCCTCGCAGCGAAATGCTCCAAACACAGGCATGAACATGAAAAACCACCTTACACTAAGGTCAGTGCGATTAAAAAAAATACTATTTTAGATACAGCCTCGAAGTTCTGTTGGCGATCGTGTGCGTTCGCGGCATCGGACTGCGTCATTTCGACCTACTAACCCCATTCGAAAACCTCGCGGTACGGCTACGACGGACTTGCCATTGAGTTGCCGGTTGCCGAACGAGGAACACGTAGATAGCGCGCGCGCCATCGTTATTTTATTCTTGAATCTACACTGCTAGCTGTCTAGCGAGGAATACATCTAGATAGCGGATTCAAAGGCGACTGACTGGATTTTGTTCGACGAGTTGTGATAGTGTTGTGATACTTTTTGTTCGAGTGATTTTCGAAGATATGTTACGTTCGCTAAGGAGTGTTCACTGCTAATAATAATGTTGGAACATAGTGCCATGTATCTGAACGTGACGCCACCGTACGAAGAGGAACCCTCGCTCTTTCCGGACTTTTACAGCACACGGTGGGTTCCTTCTTGCTACAGTGTCTATGCGTGTGAGTGTGTGAGGTCTTTGAATTTTGTCGTCGGTTTGGAACTTTGCCAGCAAACGAATTTTACGCGAGCCTTTTGTTGCTAGACTAAACCCGTTTGTTTCTTCGCAACACAATCTCTGTGATTCGACATGCAGTTCTGAATGCGATTGGTTATTTCGCTTTGCCATTTTATTGTTGTTGTTGGACTTTTTACTACGCCTGTATTGCTGCAACAAAGACCATTTTTCGCTTTCGAGGTTGTTAGTGAGGTTTTCTTACTTCGAATAGCCGAATCTTGAGGTTTTTTATTAGCTGACGATTGGATTTGTTGGTGCTAAGTTTGTTGCCGATGGATAACGACTATTCATTTTATTATTTGAATGTTGGTTTTTCCGAAGAGATGGGTAATGTTGGATATTGAATCATAAGATTGGAGAGCATGACATGTAGATTTTATATGGATTTAGATGGTTTTTGGCTTTTGAAGAAATTGAATGCTATTCTCGAGATTTTTCTCTAATAACAACTATGTGATGTAATAACAAATGGAATGTATTTTATTATAAAATGACACAATATAGAAAAGGAAATAGAACTGAAAATGGGGATGAACATATTTCCATTTTGACAAATAGTTTTGAATAATCCCTTGATATTTAAATTGAAAGGGTTATATTAGGAGTGATCAATTTTTTGGGAAAGTTTTTGGCTGTCTGCTTCTTCATCTTGACACAAAAAATGTGGGAAACTTCCAAAAAAAGGAAGGAAGCAATCAATTTTAAAAGGAATAACTTTATACATAGATGTGAAGATCATGCAAAGAAATAACTTTCAAGATACAAACTGAAAGAAAAAGGTCTCCTGATATTGAAATGAAAACTAGTACTCAGTTATATTATATACAATATTGGGATGACTAAAATGCATGATCTAATTCGGAAAGTATAGGTTATAGTTTGAGCGTTGATAGCATGATCGATCTCACATGCTGATTTAATTTTTTTTTTGAAAAATTCAAAATACTGTCAATTGTCGAGATGACATTTCAACTTTTACATGTGCAAATCGAATAACCACTCACACTAGACAGACAAATGTAACTTAGGCAATAACTAACGAATGGTATCCTTTTTGAAAACAATTGAATAGGTATCTTCGTTCCTATTAATGGGGAAGATTATGAATCTTCTCATCACTTCCTGAAATAGTTGAAATTTTCAGAGAAATAGGGTAAAGGTCAGTTTCCTTCAGTATAAATCCAAAAGAAGGGCTATATGAAAAACTAGTACCTAACGATATTAGGTAAATTGAACAGATTTTACTTTTTCAGTTCATATGAAAAATGTGGTAAAAGTGATAGATGTAAAAAACATAAATTTGAAATTAAAATATCTTTCCCATTAAATTCTGTGGGCACGTCGATAACATCAACTCGACGGGTATGCATTGATCCAAACACACTCCTTCGAAGATCTGGTCTAAAATTTACTTAGTCACAAAATTGCTCATTTTTGTGTAATACAAAGTTTTACCTAATAAGTGTAACTCTTTAACTCATAGTAATGATTTTATGCTCGGTTTTATGTGTAGTCCAGTAGTCCTTGTTTCTGTTTTAGTAAAGTGGTATGACCAAGACCCTGAACCCATATTTGTAGACTTATAAATCTTTCAAATTTTTTCCTTTCTTTGGAAGCTTCATTTTATGAATGAATTACGAATAGAAAGTAAAAAACCGATTTTAAGTTTTCTTTTATAAATTTCATGTATATGTCTTTCCAGCTATATTTTCTCACTGGGACCAAAGTATTTGAGTTATCTTCAGCAGTATTTCAGATATTTTTAAAGATTTACTCATGGTTTTCCAATATTTTAGTTGGTTAACAATATTTCCTTTCCTTATAAGTTCTCTTTTTCATTTCGTAATCGAGGATTACAAATACGATATTCCACATAACCATAAAAAACATTTAGGCCAGTTATTTTTCATTTGAAAGGATATCATGCTAATCCTAGTGATAATTATTGAGTAGGAATCAATTCGTAACCTTACTTAAAACTGTATTCAAAGGGTTTTTATTATTTAAAATAATACATTTTTAGAGTTACTATTTAATAAACCAGCAAATACAATTAATTAAAAGTAATATTATTACGAAAAAAAATTGTTTATTTTTAAAGGATAAAATCAAAAACTACTTTACCGAATTGAAAAATTATTTTATCTAGCACATTGAAGACTCCTACGGATAAACAATAATGTAAATAACCGAAAGTGTCTAAACGTTGAGCATAAAAGTAAATTATTTGACGTGTGTGGTACCGCGAAGGAATGCTAGTTCGAGTGCTAGTCAAAAATAAAGGAAATATTTTTACTCACCTGTTACAGTACGAAATTATCAACCGAAAAACCGTGGAAGTAAAAACTGAGAATTGATTTTTTTATGAAGGGATGTTACAAAATGTTTGAATCAGTTTCTACAGTTACCTATTGTTTAAAACAGTAACGAAGTTGAGAAAACAGATTAGTTTTTTATGAGTATTTGTTAATCAAGCTTTTACTGATATGATTCTTTAGTAACTTTGTTAAGAACTCGAGCATTGTTTTGTAAAAGATATAGTTCGGAGATTAGATTAGTTTTTATGACCTTAATAATAATGAAAACAAAAGTTTATTTAAACTTTCTCTTTTCTGTTTTTTTTTGTACTTACAAAATCCTTTCGAAATGATTAATTATGTTAAGGATATTTCACGATTTGAAACTAAGATAATTTGAATTAAAAGATGATTAAAAACTTCAAAAAGTGTGAAAGAAAAAATTTGAAAAATTTGCAATTTTAATTTTATTCGATGTTAATCTTTTGTTGATATTTCAAAAGTTTTTGATGAAATTGAACAGAAATTCAAACATTTTGCGTTTCGAAGCTATGCTATGGATACTTTCAATACGTTCGAACTTGGAACATCTGGTGTTTTTTAAAATGTAATTATATATTGGGACTTCTGCAATAAGTTGGTTCCACAATTTGTTGAAATATTCCTTTAAGGAAAAGAGTTATTTTCACCCGTGTTTTTACCTGAAACTTTCAATAATGTGACCTGTACCGGAAATTCAAGCAAAATTGAAACGGGGCGTTTAAAATTGGGTCTATATAAATGACGTATGTCCTTGGTAACATTTCTATATGAGCTACCATCCCCCAAATCTTTAATCATGAAACTTCGGTCTTCATTTTATTCTTTTGGTGAAGCAATTCCATATAATATTATTAATAATTTTTCCTTCTCCAAAAAGAGGAGGAAAACGGATTAAATATCGAGATTTTCTCTTCGAACTCCGCAGACTATATCCAGACCACTCTGTCAAAATGGTTGTTCTGATTATTGGAGTCAGTCCTTCGTGGAATGATGCCCTCTCTACTCTCAAAATCATACCGGCTTGCCGCACTAAGGCAGAAATCTTAGCCGGACTGATGCAGAAGGTTCACTGCGCTTACTCAGGGCACATGATTCTCGGATACAATGATCACTTACCCCACGGTGTGGGGAGTGGTCGTTGGTTAATAATGCTGGCGCGCTCTCCCGAATGTATCGAGGCTTCGGGGGATAGGGCCTGACCAGGGCACACTACGGTGAAAAAAAAAATATAGTGGCAGTAAACCGCAAGAAATGTCATATGGGTCGAAAGAATAGCGAAATTGGAGATATATTTGTCATTTTAGATCGTAATGGCACCCAATGAATTAAAAAAAAAGTATCAAGCTTTATTCAGCCAAGGATCCCATACAGTGTTGAAAATGAAAATCTTCACAACATATGGTGAATAAAGAAGTCTAGTTTTATTAATTCTTCATTATATTTTTCAGCTCTTCATTTCAAGCTGAAGGTAGTAACAAAAATTGTAGAAAAAATATTTCCAAAAACTGACAATGAACAGGAACAGCGTATGGTAAAGTAAGAGTGACATCTCTGATAACACGGTTCCTGCGCTATGTGCTAATAATATAGATGTTGTGTTCTCACCTTTGTTTAATTTATAGTTTCTATATTTAAATCATAACTTGCCTCAGGCTTCGAAAATTTATTCTCAGTCGAGTATAATTCATTAGCAAGTCCCGAAAGTACTTCGATTGTAGCACAGAACACGAAATACTCAAATTCACCTAATCTCACTTAAGCTACAAACATATCTGTATCCATTAGAACGTTCATAGTTTGCTTGAGCACATAAATAAAGGAAAATATTGATTTAATTAGTAGCTTTCAGGTCTCAGATGATGTGAATATCCAATAATCCAATATACTGGGTTCGTGCACTCCTAGAAATATGACACATATTAATATAGTGGTGTCAGGGTAGGTAAAATAACTGAGAAGTGTCCACATCATCAAGTATTGAACATTACATAAGAATTTATGTTTTCACAATCGTTTTAGTGATCTGAAAAATGGATTGATAACAAATAACATATTTATATGTTACATGAAAAGTCCCAGAACAGACAAATACTTCTTTTGTCTGCAAAGCCATTTTTTAATGTGTAATCATATGCAGTAATGATCAAGAATGGCGGAACATTTGGCGTAAACTTTACAGATTTATTAAAGTATGACTGAAAAGTATTCTTCCTAGAAATGGAAACAAAAATCGAGAATATGTCGAATCAGTCAATATAATTTAGTCAAAATAAGGTTTACTTCAAATAATTTTCTGATACAAATATCCAAAATTATTGAGCTTTTTTTTTATTTTACATACCATAGTACCATGGTATATGAAGCCAACGGACGTACTATAAACAATATGAATTCGTTTAGGACATTGTCTTGAATTTGGAGAAGAAATCTGATAAATATTTTCTAACAAAGATATCCCCCTTGAAATGAAATTCGAACAGTTGTTGCATTTTTCCTCAGCAAATGTGTTAAAGATATTCGTTTCGTTTTTGATGCCGCACACAGTATAGATTATCAATGAGAAAATTAATTTATCAAAGTCATAGTATTTACTACGTAGTAGGAGATCATTATGAAAAATAAAAATGAAAATTTATGTTTTTATACCACTTGTACTTGAACTAACGTTATTGGGGTTTCGTCGATTACAAACGATTGTATTCGTTTGAAAATGTCCTTGCAGGACAAATACTTATGTATTCTATGAAGCTCTGTTGACTCCAGACTAACCTCAGGTATTTTTTTGTATGGTAGATACTATGTTTTGTTATAGAGCATGAACATGAGGTTTTAGAACAGTGGCGAAATTGATTATCGAAAAATATAGTTGAAAAATATAACTTTCACATTTGTTTACCAAATGGAGCAATGACAAATTTGTTGTTTGTCGTTCGCTTCAGCTTGGTCAGAGGAATGATACTCTGAAAGGAACTAGATTTTTGATTATAGAATATCATCAACTTTAGGTTGATAATGGCCACTACCTTGCACTGACGAGAGGCCAAATAGCCCGAAACCGGTCTGCAAGTGTGCCCGTTCCTATAATTGAAAATCGATTCCAACAGTTGTATCTCCAACAGCATATGCAGGAAATATATCTGTGAAGATTCCTGCACTGACATCTGTTGGATATAATCCAACGCCCTTCGTGGTATTAGCTAGGGGAATAGTTGTTTTTTGATATGTGTCAGTCCATTAACCTACAGTGTATGTAAGTCGAGACTGGCCTGATCAAATTGTTCTTTTAATTGATTTGAAAAATATAAGTTTTCTCATGGAATATTTTATCATTTTTTTTTCAACTTTGTAATCTAACAATAATTTCATCTTTCAAAAAAAAACATTACGAGCAATTTCATTATTTTCATACGAAATCAGTTGTAAATTCATTGATGTGCATAATGTGATATTTATGTAAAGATTGTGAAAAAATTTTCCTTTTTCAGATTTATAATAATATGCGATTCAACTGTAATTTGCGTGATCGTTACTCTTGCTTATTTTCAGTGTATTCTAATCTACAGTATCTATTTTATGTTCATTGTAATTTGTTTCTTTCAATTTCACTCCGCCAGTACCACTTATACGAATATCTTGGTCTTATATTTCCTCCTTTATTCTTTCTACTTTACTTATTCCACTACTTCTAGATTCATTTCATCTTGTTACACAATAAATGTCCGAACCACTACCTTTGAATACACAGGATATCGAATCGTTCCTACAAAGGAAACAAACAGAAATGATATAAGTTGTTTTATCAGCGAAAGAAAAAACTTTCTGAAAATGTCAGCTTCTCAAGAACTTCTTTATAAGTTCTTACCAATTTCCCCCTTACCATATTCTATTCGCTTGCTCGGATTCTTCACAGATATGATGAGAAGATATAAAATTCATAGGTGACCTTCTTTCAGGATTATTGTTTTATATTTGCCTTTTTATCTCAGCACTTTATGCTTATGTGGTGTTTGGGTTGGGTGATTTACAAACAAATGAGCCCCTAGGCTGGTCGACTATATCAGTGGCGGCGTTGAGTTATTTGAATTCATATACATACTTTCAGAAATATCTGGAGAACAAAATGTCATACGCACCTGAAAATTTGGTAGTGGCCATTGATGAATACGATCTATAATTCTGAAATATTTTGAGGAATGTATCATTCGCAGTTTCATAGTTATTTTTCAAATCAACTTTATTTTCCTACATGGAACACCCCATTTTTGATATAAATTCCATATCGGATATTTGGTTGTCACTGAAAAAGTGAAATCCACCAAATGATTAGACAAGATATGGAACTTCCACAATCTGTTCCAAAGCTGGAGACCATCGCTCCTTCAATCACTTATTTCAACTCGAACACCCTGTACATATCTGCATTTCATATATTTTATTTTGTTTAGTTTATAGCAATGAGAAAGAGACAAGTGATGATCTTTTTCCATCAACCAAATTTCCACGGGCGGAGATAACTGTGTGAAAGCTAGTTTTCGTTTTTATTGCTGTGGTCTGCAGGTTTGTACGCCTGACGTTTCGCCTACGGCTGCGGTAGACATTATCAAAGGCGATATGGTAACGGTTGCAGCGCCCGAGTAGGTGCTCTAGTTGTTGTACCCGTCGTTTCGACCACATTAACTACGATGCTCGTATTTGACTATTTTTATATTATTATTATTGGGCGTGGCTTGGTTTCTCTTAGTTGGTTTACCTGGCCTTGTTTGTGTACCTATAAGGGCAGGTAGCCAGATTTTCATTGTCTCCTCCTTTCTATTGAAATTATCCCTATGTTTTTGGATCTCTATTGCCTCTCTATATATTCTTGGGTAGTAATTTTTGGTACTGTCGTGTATTATTGTGTCTTCGAATGAGATAATATGGGTACCTTCGTTGAGGGCATGTTTGGCTACAGCCGATTTGTCGGTGTGTCCGAGGCGACAGTTTTTTTGTGTTCTGAGAGACGGTTCCCTTTACTTCGTTTTGTGGTTCTAATGTAGACCGACCCGCAGCTACATGGAATCCGGTATACTCCTGGCATTGCTAGAGGTTCTTTAGGGTCCTTTGCTGAGCTGAGAATCTGCATGATAGTTTTTGTTGGCCTAAATATAGGTTTCACGTCGTGTTTCACTAAGATTCTCCCGATCCGATCTGTGACATTTTTGAGATAGGGAAGGAAAGCTTTTTCCCTTGACTGGCCTGGCTGGGGTTGCTTTGGAGTTCTCTCTGCTGGGACGTTTGGTCCGCTCGAATTCTCCTCCTCTGTACTCATTATGTTTGAATGCATTTTTCAGGTGATTAAGTTCTTCAGGCAGACCCTCAGGTTCACAGACACGTCGTGCTCTCTCTCTACCAACATTTTATTTACCCCTCTCTTTTGTTGTGGCTGGTGGTTCGAGTTCTTGTTCAGGTATCTGTCTGTATGCGTTGGTTTTAGGTACACTCTGTGGCCCACTGTACCGTCTTCACGTCTATTCATGTAGTGTATTACATATATATTGTCCATTTGGGACACTCGTTATATCCTTATTTTAATGTTGTCAAGTTGTCAAAGAGATGTCAATTAATAAACACGAAAAATGTACGTCACATATTCATTTACAAAGTGTTATCAATACGCAAATCAAATCAAATACCACTCAATCACAACAGTTTACAAGAACATCCAAGAAGGCTAGAGTCCCTTGGGTTTCTCGTTCCACTGTGAATTGGATTTTTGGGTTGAGCGAGTTATTATGTAGTAAAAAATGTGTTAGTGTCTCTTCACCATCTTGCCATACCACGAACGTGTTATCAACATAACGTAACCAGCACTATGGTTTCACGGCCGCTTGCTCTAAGGCCCGTTGTTCGAACTTTTCCATGAAAGAAGTTTGCCACCGCCGGAATTAATGAACTGTCCATTGCAGTACCGTCCGTTTGTTCGTAAAAGACTCCATTCCACTGAAAATAGGTTGATAATGAGCAATGTGCAAAGAGGGCGGTTATATCGGCTGGGAATACTGCGCTAATAAGCTGTATCGTTTCCTTGGTCGGCACTGTCGTGAATAAGGAAGCCATGTTGAAGCTCACTAATATGTCTCCAGGACGTAGCTTCATGTTTCTAATCTTTTCAATAAAGTGCCCCGGGTACTTGATGAATGATTTTGTATTAACTATACGGGGTTGCAGTTAGGTCGTCAGGTATTTGGCCAGTCCATAAGTTAGTGAACCTATCGCGTTTACGGTAGGTCTCAGTGGCACATTCTCTATATGAATTTTGGGTAAGCTATAAAGACGTGGTGGAAAGGCTTCGGTTGTTTGTAAGGTCTCTCTCGTGTTCTCGTCAAGACTGGATGAACTTATAAGAAGATTCGTTTATCTCAACGTACCAGAGGTCGGGTCCCGACTGAGTCTTTTATATGTCTTTGGCTCGAGTAAAGTGGTCATCACGACGGTGGCATTTCCTTTATCAGCCGGCAGTACTAAGATGTTCTCTAGGCCAACAAAAACCATCAGGCAAAGTCTCAGGTCAGCAAAGGTCCCTAGAAAACCTCTAGCAACGCCAGGGGTATTCCGGATTCCGTGTAGCTGCGGGTCGGTCTACATTGGAACAACAAAACGAAGTATAGGGACTCGTCTCTCCGAACACAAAAGAAACGGTCGCCTCGAATAAACCGACGAATCGGCTGTAGCCGAACATACCCTCAGCGAAGAAGGTACCCACATTATCTCATTCAAATACACAGTAATACTCGACAGTACCAAAAATTACTACTCAAGAATGTATAGAGAGGAAATAGAGATCCAAAAACATAGGAATAATTTCAATAAAAAAGAGGAAACAATGAATATCAATAAAAGCTGGCTATCTGTCCTTAGATGTACACGAACACGTGAAACAATAAGGAACGATATAAGTAAACGAAACGTCAGGCATAAAAACCTGCAGACCACGGCCAGAAAACCCGGGAAATAGCTTTCACACAGTTTTTCCAGGACGTGAAAGTCTACATTCTTCGAGCAACTTTATTTGTATTGCTTCAATATTGAGAATTACTTATATAATGGATTCCAAATTGAGGTACTGTATTATATTATAAGTGAGATTTTTATTTATTTTCAGAACAGAAATATTTCGGAAGTTAATTGTCAAGTAACGAATAATAAAATGAATTTCTTTTTTGTTAATTTATATTTGCTACATTGATACACAATATACTAAAGTCGTTTCCTTGTAATTCATTTGCGATATGATGGATTCAAAAAAAGATCAAAACATAACGGCGACAAACGGTCGCTGTACCCATTAAATTAACTCAAGCAGCCGCCTCTGTTTACAACTGTTCTACCTTTCATGTGGCCGAAAAAGAGGAGAGCTCTTCTTGCTATTTTCTGTCGAGGGACGCCTCACATAAAAATTTGAATATCAAAGTAGACCTAAGAGACTGGTTTGTTGAAGATATAAATTGCACTTGCAATTTCGAACTTTTTTCATCCAACTTCATTTGCATTTTTTTCTGAGAAGTGCCAATGTCGGGGATTCTCAAATTCGCCATTTTCTATTAATGCCTGTATAAGTATGAGAACTTCAATTGGTTCTGTCTCATTTACGAAAGAAACCAATATTTTTTTATTAATATTAGGAATACTAAACGAAATCTATATTGAATTTCAAAAATAGCAAAAGTGTGAGTAATTTTGAAGAAATATTCATTTTGAGAAATACCTTTTGATTTCAATTTTTACATTTAAATACGGTAGAGAACTTCAGACACCACCAGGAGATGGCAAATGAGACTTTGCCGAAACGTTGTGAAAATTATCCTTGTGAGGATCAAAAACAAAGAACATGTAGCGAAACCCGAAAAGACAGCTTCATCACTTTGTCCGTGAGAATCCAAAAGTTTCAATATAATTCATAAAAGCATGCGTAAAAATCAACCAACAGACGCAATGGCAAAAGTAATTATGTAATTTCTCGGAACCAACCAACAGGGCACAATTTTTGGTGTCTACCTCAAAGTATCTACATATTAAAGAAAGCTTTGTAACAACTACGGCAAGTGATAGGTTGAAAGCATATTTAGTTGACCGAAGACTGATGCAAAAAATATGATTCACTGAAACGTCAGGTGGTTGGTTAGCTAGAGAGGTCAGTTCATTCAATTACTATTGTGTATTGATCCCTACGCTGGGAGGATCGGTGTCTGATGTGTATCAACTGATCCGTACTAGGAATTGCACGTTAGAAGGTTAGACACAATTACTCTGTTTTCAGTGTCATCCGATCACTTTTGTCATCAAATTTCCTATTTTCAATGTGATGATTTCTTATGGGAGGGTAAACCGCTTCGTTACATAACGCGTAACGGCACCAGTCTGTCTGACCCTTCCTTCTCCTCACTCTTACCCACAACGCTAGTCGTATTTCGGACAACCGCTTATCTCTCCTCTCTTTGCATGACTCAGTGTTCAATGTGCGATCGACATATACAGTTGACAGTGAGCATATAACACAAAACTATCACCGCTTTTGACAGTGACTGAAAAACATTTGATGAAACAAGCAGAAGATTATCCTTGCAAAATTGCAGAATCTCCTAACGAAAGGTAAGTTTAATAATATAATTTGGTGAATCATCAAGATGAATAATCTTCTGAAGAAGCCAGCCACTCGTGCTGGCAAAACGTTAGAATGCAGTTCCAAACTACGGCGGCTTTCAAACCCGAATGAAGAACACTGAAAATCTCGGCCGCGAAAGCCTCAACCAATTTATGATTTATCAACAACAAGCATGCCACAAGTCTACTCTTATAACAGATTCCAAGCTTTCGACAATCTTTATTATCATCAAGGATGCTACAATATGGACAAGGAAACATATTAGATCTATTCGCACATATGTAGTACCCGCCAATAACAAAACTCAAGTTCTTTTGACATTCGACATCAACAAATATATGATCTGTGACCCGAACCATAGGCCTGTTGTCAAATAAATTGGGTGTTGCTTGGTTGTGGCTACCACATATTTAGATATGAATTACACTTTAAAAATGTGACATCTGAATGAAAGTTTAAATATTGTATATTGTAAACATTTGATTTTTTCAAATCAGGTGTAGAATCTTTCAACTGTGTTTTAATATCTCCAATAACTTTAATATTCTTTTTGGAAATTTTGATATTCTTTTCAATGTGAAAAACTTTAATTATTTTGTAAGATGATTTTCCAATATTGAGAAAAAAACAATATTTCATTCTGTCTTCTATCTGACTATAATCATTTTCATTTGTACTTATTCTTATTGACAATAGTAAAAAAATGTTGTTGAGTAATTTTCTATTAGTGTATTTTTCAATGACAGAAAATTTCTTTGTTTTAGTGAGGGATGAACTACTTTTTCGACTTTATTTTGCAGACAGAAGATTAGATTTATATTCATTGATTTTTAATGAAACGAATAATAATTGATATGTCTCCCAGAACTTGTTGGTTCAATATACCAATCTACTATTAATGAATTGTCATCTCTGCGAATTATTTTTGTATCAAAAGAGGAATAGTATTGTTATTTTCCAGTTTTATAGTATGTAAATTTTTTCAAAGTGTCTGACTGAAAGTCCCGTTAATTTCTACCTTCTATATAGGAAAGTGAACTCCTATAACACTATATTTCCATCATTTCGATTGTGATTACTATCATCTTCAGGGAAAACTACAAATAATTTCGATAATAATATTGAATGTGAACAACAGCTGAAAAAGGTACTTATTATAATGTCTTTGAGGTTGAGACGCCAATATTTAATAAAAGATTGTCAAGAATGTGAAACATATTAAAATTATGTATGCATACATAAGTAGTTCAAATGTAGTCCAATAATTTAAATTTTCATGAAGAGTCAGAAAAGGATAAAACTTATTATTTATAAATAATTTTCATTAATTTTTGGTGGAATGTCCGGTTTAAACAAGTTTTTTTAATTTGAGGACGCACAATGACATATATTATTCACAGGATTCCTACACAATATATTAAATGAAAGGTAAAAATTCAACATACATAGAACATCCTCAGTGGTAGACATCAATGTTTCACATTAAGACACTTGCCTTGGGGCTCTTCAGTACCAATCTGGATAACATTATAAGTAGTAGAAAGCCAAAAACTTCTTTTCCAGAGAGGGGTATATTTTTTGGAGAGATTAAGTTTTAGGAAGGAGCTACTTTCACATAAAAATTTAATTACTCGAAAGAAAAATAGGTACCTTCGAAACAAATACTGATTTCGTATTGGGCTTGTGAGTTGATATCATTACCTGATAATTTAATTCAAACAAATCACGGTGTATTCTCTGAAGTTTGTATTTAAATATTCAGCCTCTCAAAAATGTTACATTTACACCTACTGCCAACAATCGACGCGTTTCAAGTAAATAGCAACAAGTTCTCACTCACCACATAGTGATAATGATGATCATGGCAAAGCGTAATATAGTCGAAATATTCTTTCTACTGATATCATCTGAAGGAATTGCAATGACCTGGGGTTCTACTGTACCTGTAAAATAAAAATGAGTTTTAATAATAAATAACGGAATGTTTTACATATATTTACTGGGCATACTTGATTAGTTATTTTCTGATAGGTGTCAGTCCATTAACTCACAGTGTAAGTCGAGACTGGCCTGAACAAATTGTTCTTTTAATTGATTTGATTTACAGCCAGTCTGAATATATGTGAAGGTTTCTTTCCTTATACGAGGAATTGGAGAATTGTGGATATGCGGTTGGTTAGTACCTTGTTTACCAGATGGAGCGATGACAAATTTGTTGTTTGCCGTTCGCTTCAGCATGGTTAGATGAATGATACTCTGAAAAGAATGCGATTTTAAATTATAGAATATCATCAACATTAAGTTGATGATGGCCGATACCTTGCACTGACGAGAGGCCAAATAACCCGAAACCGGTCTGCAAGTGTGCCCGTTCCTACAATTGAAAATCGAATCCGGCAGATGTATCTATCGCCAACAGCATATGCAGGAAATACTTCTGTGAGGATTCCTGCACTAACACCTGTTGGATATAATCCAACGACCTTCATAGTATTAGCCAGGGGAATAGTTTTCTGATGGGTGTCAATCCACATTAACCCACAGTGTAGGTAAATCGCGACTGGACTGAACAAATTGTTCTTTCAGTTATTTTGAATAACGGAATGTATATTTTGAATGAAACAATATGTAGGAACAACACAATTTGAAGGGTCTAGTTACAAGAACCATTTCCTATAATTTCAGTTCACCTTTATTGAAAATTATAATAGAGGTGTCATTCGATTCGTAATTCCACACAGAGTAATTGAAAGACTTGAATATGAATATTGAGAAATAAAAAAATTGAGTCCTAGTTGAGTGGTCGAATAAACCAGCAGAAAGTTTTTATCACATTTCTCCTCTTATCCATGTTTTCATCAAATATCTTTTTTTTTTACAAGTTTTTTTAAATGCAAGCCTTGATTTTTTTTCTTTATCACCCGAAGACGATTGTCGATACTAACAATCGAAACGTCGTGAAGTAACGTGGCATGAAATCGCCTAATTTTTTATTTCATTTATTTCTTTTTTGTTTTAATTGTTTAATTTTACTCGTATTTTATTTCACTGTAAATTCATTTCAGCGGTTTTTTGCTTAATATATTTGTTATTTTCAGCTATTCTTGTATTGATTATTGTATTGATTATATGGTCACGGTAGTGTAGAGGTTAGCACATTCGCCTTTCAAGCGGACGACCGGGGTTCTATTCCCCGCCGGGGCCACCGTGCTGGGTAATCGCACGTTAAAAGGTAAGGCCTCGTTGATCCATTGCTCGCAAAAGTTTCGACTTCTGAGGGTTGACGTTCGTCAGCTGG
>WOGR01003551.1:0-15744 GCA_015342045.1 Leptinotarsa lineolata | reverse complement strand
AGCCAGGGAAATAGTTGATAGGTTGATTGGATGGATTGGATTTGATTTATAGCCAGTCTTCAAGAATTCCCACTCTCTATATGTGAAGAGTAAAAACACACTGGATGAAAATAAAAAAGAGTCGAAAACACAATTATGCTCAACTTCTATTTCACCCATCCTTAGAAAATCTACAGAAATGATTAGAACACCATCAGAATTCAAAGACTTTGTATTATATAAGTAATTGAACTTGAATGGAGAGATATTCTGTATTATATTATCATACTATTGATGAAAACTAGATATATGTATTAGTATTAGGAACTGTCATGTTTGTTGTTATTAGTTACGAAGATACGGAGTTGAATTATCAGCTGTAGAAGTTAGTACTTCCTTTATATATTACTTTTACAATAAAGAAAATCAAATATATAACAAATAATATCTGACCCACTGTCTGCATTATCAAAAATATCACAGCCTATCAACATACTTACATATCAACTCAGCCCTCATATTCTGGAATTGAAACTTCTTATCAGCAAGTTCCATTAAGCTAATTTTGATATCAAATTGATATAAATCAAATCTCACCAATGATATGTGAAGATTTATGTTCATGAATTACCTGTTCAAGTACTGCTGGTGCTATATGCCATGACTTATACTTCAGCATCTCTTTAATTCTATCAACTACAAAAAAACAACCATCTTCGTCATAATAAACTACGTCGCCAGTCCTGAGCCATCCGTCAGAGTCAAAAGATTCTGAAGAATCTTTTTTGAAGTAACCATTCATTACGAATTTGCTCCTCACTCTCAGTTCTCCAGGTTCGTTTGGACCACAAAGCATTCCTGTATCAGTATTGACTATCTGAAAAAATGATGTTTGATTAGTTGAATATCAAAACATTTTTAATGGTATAATTGCGATTGATGATAACGCTAATCAGTGTGAGATACCTGTCGTAGATTTCTTAACAATTTTAAGGATACTTGTTAAGAGGTGAAAATGAATGAATGTGATAAGATTGATTTTCATAAGTTCTACTGAACTTAGTTAATGAATTCAAGAATGTGAAAACCTATAAATATAATTATACACCACAGTTATATAAGATTAGGTGCCACTGAAGAGTGAGTGAATCTGGCAAAAACAGCCACGCTTAAAAGAAAGTGTTGTTCCATCAAAACAATGCACCAGCTCACAAATCCATTATCCCAATGACCAAACATCAACAAAATGAAGTTTGAATTGCTACCTCATGCAACCTATTCGCTAGATTTAGCTCCCTCGGATTATTTCATTTCTATGAACTTCTATAAATAGCTCAGTGGTCGAATCAATATTTTCCACGGATGAAGAAGTGATGTTGGCAGTTGATGGCTATTTTGGGGAGCAAGACAGTTCTTATTATGAAACCGATTTCGAACTTATTGGGACCACCCTCGTTACTTCTTCGATTTCCATGACTCGATATGAAGCTGTTTCATCTACTGCATGTGAATAATTTTACCAAACATTCATTTCATTGTTTGATGACAGTAATATTAATGCAGTGTTAATTGGTGGACAAATATTTACCACGAACAAATGCTAGTATTATCACTTCTTGAAAACGTAATTTGTAGTAACCCCTCCTAGTGCATTATTCAATAGATTTTTTAGTTTCTGTTGTTGATACCTCATTAGCTCTTAGCAATATTTCATAATTTTCAATGCAAATATTTCATTACAATATTTGAGTAAAATACAAATGACGCACTCCATCGAAGGTGACAAATTCATGTATCAAATATAACATTTTTTTGTATCAAGATGGAGTAGTAGAAAGCCAAAAATTTTCTTTTTAAAAATAATCACTCCTAAAAAATATATCCCCTTCAATTTGAATAAAAAAGAACAAAGTGAACAATATAGCATTCAAATTCAGGAAAAAACTCACATCTCCTTGACGAAGGAGCCGTTGCAATCCATATATGATAGTGTATAATAGTTCTGCGGCCTAGCAGTGCGTAAAGGCACGCTACTTCATGATCAAAACTCCTTTAAAAAACTTGAGGAGGCGGATGTGGAGGTTCATTTCATGCGGAAGCTCCGCATTCTTCTCCAGTAGTTTGAAATCAGAAACAAAATTTCAGAAAATCAAGGGCTTCGCCATGGGGAACCCTATATTCCCATTTATGTAAAAATATTGTTTACGTTACCAGATTTGATACATTGTCAAATAATTATGAAATAAAATGAAGCCTCCTCCCTGTATACCGACCCCCTAACGTTTCTGTGAATTTCGGAGGCGGTATTGAGTGCTTCAATCAGATCTATGAATATTTCTGAACATGCATTCAAATTTTCCAAAATTTGACATACCTACATATGTAATGTTTCGGACGTACTTTGAGTAATTTCGGTAAAATAGAAATAATTGGTCGGTATTTCACACGATTTTTTGTTTCCTTCGCCATGAGTGGTATAATTATAGCTTGTTCAAATGCTCTTCAAGGTTATTTTTGTCGAATATGACTGTCGTGCTGATATCATACGTGAAACATATTTTGAAGTTACAACTGAAATGTTGTTTGTGCTAGGTGATTTTGATTATATTATAAAGTGAAAATTTGGGCTGGTAGGCCTTGGTCAAATACAAGTCATCTTCGATTCGTCGATATTCTAAGGTTCAGTTCTCTTGTTGAGGAAAATGTCACCGCCCTTAGTTATCAAGTGATTTTTCTTCCCTGTCAAATTTGACATTTTTTCCAAAAAATGTTCAGGAAAGCAGATATTGCTCGAAATTTCGAAAATCGGTAAAGAGAAAAGATGATTGTTTTTTCATTTTTTACCCAATTTTCAGCTCTCTAGTACAAATTTAGTTTTTTACATTTTTTCGAAAATTTGACATTTGCCGATTTCGTAAATTCAGCCAAACCTCAACAAAGTTAGTGCTTTATGCCTAACTTATCTTTCCAACGCATTTTTATTACCAATTGTAATTCTAAATACAACTTATTTCGCAAAAATTTAAAACACCAGAAAAAATTATGCCAAAAATGATGCAAAGTTGATACAGTTTTTAAAAACAGATAAATATTTCACTTTATTTCTAATTTTCGCGAAATAGCTTGATACATAAGCATAATTAAAAAACAATATCAATGAAAAGTCAATAATTTATTCTTTACTACACTTTTCATATTCATTAATTTTTTTTCATTTGGTCGTACCGACCAAATAGTGGGAAATAACTTGCGACGAATCCTCCAAATCGAAGACGTTGCACAGGTACCTGATGGCTTTTCTTTAGCTAGCTCTCTGCGCGGCATTAGTTGGGTTAGTCGTTGTTTTTTCGTCTGGTGTCTGCCACACGTACCTACAAAGTCGTGAGGCTACATGAGAGGCAAGGAGTAAGGTGTTCTTCATCTGAACCTGGAGCATGTCATATGCACCTTTCGGAAATATTAATTATTATTCCGACTCCCACCCGGGAGTATGTGTTTATGGAGTTGTTTCCTGGCTTTGTCTGCAGGTGGCGCACTGGCCACCTCACTGAATCAACTGCAGGAAAAGTACATGACTAGCTGGAATTATATTCGTTTGGTCGGAGTACTCAGACGATTAACTTCGTTCTGAAGAGACCATGCCCGGTACTGATGATGGGGCAAGTACCCCAAAACCGGTCTATCGGTTGGTCGTACCGACCAAATGAAAGTAATTTCTGCTTTTCATTGTGGGACATAACTTGCGACGAATCTTCCAAATCAAAGGCGCTGCACAAGTACCTGATGGCTTTACTTCAGCTCTTTGCGTGGTATTAGCTGGGTTATGTTAGTTGTTGTTTATCTGTCTGGTATCTGCCACACGTACATACAACGTCGTAGGTCTACATGAGAGGAAAGGGGTAAGAAGTTTTTCATCTGAACCTGGAGCATGGTTCACCATATTACAAAAATTCAGCAAGTGACTGTTGTTCAAAAACTAGACATGAAAACGACGATATTATTTGGACAAACACATGCAGATTTGCTACTACAGATAGGATAGGGGCTTGATGTGAAAAAACAAGATATCATGGATTCCATCAGCAATGTATCCAGACGTGAATTATCCTTTAAGCATCTCATGGGTTTTGCTGAAGATTACCATAAAGGAATATTGAATATAAAGCAGGATCTTATTTTGATCATAGCACGCTCATTCAGATATTGATTAATTGGGAAAGTATATGCAGATTCCTATGTCAATAAAATAGAATGGAGAATCAGACATATTGTGCGGGAAGATCTCCAGAAGCTAAAACTTTTGAACCGTATCGTCTGCCTCTAAACTTTCGAAGTATAACTTGTATGAGCATTGAAATCTAGATTTCGACAAGAGGTTAGTTTCTTCAGCCTACAATGCATATGAAAACGTTCAACGTAGCTACTGTGATAAATCTATGAGTGAATCGTTGATGAACTGGTAGCTTTCGCAACGATCTACTATTCATATTCAACTGCTCCCATTAACGCGATGCTATGAATTCATCTACTGTCGACATAAAATAGAATTCGAAACACGCAAGATGAAGTTTTCAGCAAACAGCAGAGTACGTGCTCTTATCCTTCACGATGCTGTTTTGTCTTATGATGTCCTTGATGGCTCTGTTCAGACTCGATTATGATAAGATTGACATATAATTTCACCATCAAATATTCATGAATATATAAACAATCAATACATTTGTTCCTCTTTGTTGTTCACTGAACAATTATATATAAACGAATATAAATTGAAACATGATTTTATTCATAATATATGAAACATATTCCAAATATTCATAAATTCATTATCTAAAGTTACACTTTCACTCTTATCAGCATCTTCAGAATCCTCCTCCTGTTAGTTGGGACTCAGTAATGCCAATTGATATTTTTATATGATATTTTGAGGCAGGTAGGTGAATATGTCAAAAAGAAAAGGTTTCAAATTTGCATCAATCAGCTCACAGAACACATCCAAATTTCTGCATCCATACGAATATTTACGACCTAGTTCCACACCAAGTTCTTACTTCTCACATCCATTCTGTTATTAATTGACCCCTACTATCACATACGTCCATGCCCCATTTTGGGGATTTTGCATTAAAGTCTCCCACTATGACGACATTCATTTCATTAGATCTCATCAATCTTTCGATTTCCCACAGAATTTTCTCAAGTTCTTCTATATCGTTGTTTGGAGAGGCATAGCAATTATACACTGTGAAACTGGAGGTCACAATATAAGTAAAGCTATGCCCTCTGCCGTGTTTGATTACTGTGATGTTCTCTCTCTCTCTCTATATATGTTGCTGGCTTTTGCTTCCATTCAGGCGGATTAAGCCACTACTGTGATGTTGCTATCCACCACATTTATAGCCGTGTTCAAGAACGTATCGCAGCACAAATCTTTTCTATCTTTGACGGCATTTCGGTTTGGTTCACTTATCATAATCAGTCCAGCTCTTATATCTTTGGCCACAGCTGATGTCAGATCATGACATGGGCGCCTTCTGAAAGTATTAATTTGGAGTATTTTAACCATTGATGTTTTTTCAATCACCGATTCTGAGACTTGCTTTTTTTCGTTTTTATTTTTTCGGCACCTTGGGTTCCCAGACTGGTGACCTTCCCTTTCACAGTGAACACAAAATGGGTTATTCTCAGGCATTTTCCATTTTTGGTCCTTCACAATGTGCCTTGATATGCCCATATCTCCAACATCTAAAGCATTCGAGCTCATTTTTCCTCTCCACTACTCGGCAATACTTCCATCCTATTTTTATACTTTTTCTACTAACAAGATCGTCAGCATCTGCTTCTGTTAATATAACCGTAACATTTTGTCTATCTCCGTAGGCACGTCGGAGAGATTTCACAACTACGTTCTCTAGATTAACCCATATCGATTTAGCAATAGTGTCCCTAATCTCTTCTGTGGTTGTTACTTCATCCATGCCTTTAATATAGAGAACTTTCCTACTTTTTAGCACAGATGCTGATACTTCTGGTACAGCTTCCTCGATCTTGTCTTTGAGAGTCTTAAGTTTTTCTTCTATGTTCTGCACGGTTGAAATTAGTTCCCCATTTCTTGTTTTTTTGAGGTCTTCAATTTCCACTCCAATTTCACTAGGGTTGACCGTCTGTTTAATAGTTTTCAACAGGTCGGCATAACTGACATTTGTCATTTTCACGAGCAGAGCGTCGTGTTTTGCTACTTTCTTTTTCACAGTCGTTCTCGTACTTTGGCTGGATTTTTTCTCTGTTTCCTGTTCCAATTTGTCTGCATCCCTCACCAGGGTTATTTCTATATCAGTGTCGGCAATAATAAATTCTAGAGCTCTACAAAATATTGACCCAGTTATTCCCTCCATCTCAGGTATACCTTTTGATTTTTTGTGTTTCACCATTGAAGACTTGGCTTTCTAGAACGATCGGATGATGATTTCGCCGATTGGTTCTCCACTACCATCGGATATAATTGGATATAGTATCATTTTAGACTTCTGTATGATATTGCCTTGTTCATCCGGAAAACCAAGTGAGTGAACCATTACAGCAGCATCCCACACCATCCTACCTAGTTTCTTGAGTTCTTTCTTTCCGCGGAGTTTATTAATTGTTTGTACAACTGTTTTGTGAGAAGTGCTCATGTTTTCATCACATGGTAAAATAAAAACGTGCTCATTTGACATCTCCAATAAATCTCTTTGTTGCACCTTAATTCTGGCGAGGATTTCATCTCGCTAATCTTCTTCAGTTATTTTGTTGGAGCTATTATAGCTATCATCGCGAGCTAGCGCTTGTCTCCTCATCAGACGTCTCTGTTTTCCTCTGCAGCTATCGCACTGTTCCTGAATTTCCTTAACGATGTTTCTATCATTATTACTATTACTTCAGTTTTCTGAAGCCTGGAGTTGAAGTCTTTCAGCCAGTAAGCTTAGTTTGCTACTAATTTCACAAAACTCTTTTTTTGGGTTTATACGATTCCTTTATTACTCTTTCAAATAGTATAGTTTGGTTCGTAATTTGTTCAGTTACTTCCAGAAAACTACTATCCTCCTTACTTCCTTCCGATTCGTCATCTTTACATTTCCTCTTTGATGTTTGCCTACTCGGGAGTGATATAGCTTTCAATCTTGGAGGAGTCCTATGAATAAGGTTTTTCTTTATGAAAGGATTTTTCAATTCATTTAAGTTCTCCGCGGTTCCAGTAGTATATATACTCTTCTCAGCCTGGACTTCTACTGAGAAGAAAGAGCCGCAGTCGCTGGTTAACGGTTCAGAAGAGCCTGCTTCACCACCCTCTTGCTGAACCGGTACTGGGTATCTGAACCCCTGCACTGTAGGATTTTCATTCTTTTCGGTATCCATATCATCAAAGTTTGGTATCTCTCTTTGTCTGGCCTTTTCCCTTCGACCCGTCTGGCAAGGGAGACCCTACCAGTAGCTATGCTACCACCGGCATGGCTCTCTGGATCATTAAAGCACGCAAGCCCCACTCCGCAACAAGGTGGAGAAACCATCAGGGGACTATCTATCTATCTATGAAAATATCAAATGCAAAACTACCTCCTTTCTCTTTTTTTTAGAATGTAACACATTTTTATCACTCACTTTTCTCTTACAACCAGAAAATAAACGAAACGATGAATTCTATCTGGATCAAGTTGCTCGTCTTAGGACTTTCTTTGATCATAATTGTGAAATACATAGAAGTGTACTTGAGTAGAGGAATAAAGAAATTGAATATTTCATTACATCAAATGAAACTGCAGAAAAGTATATATCCAGTAGGGTCCTTATCTTTCATAGTTCACAACATAGGCAGATGAATACAAATAATTGAAAAATAATAAATTCAACTCTCACACAGAAACATCTGGAACTAATTGCGATTTCTAGCCGGGTACGCAGTACTGCTTGTTTGAGGCCGTTTTCTGAAGTATCAAATTTACTCAGAAATCTTTTTCGTTTGACAATATTCTTCAGATCACTTGCTGGCTTCAGTTTTGGAATAAAAAAAAGTAAAAATGATCATATTCTTGCGTTGGTCTAGCTGGCATTCGTTTGCAGGAGAGGCGGATGAGATAGTGAGCGACAGACAGCGATGAGTAGGAGTGATCGGTAGTGCTGGAGTGTGAGCGAGCAGGAGACTGGTCAAGCTGGAGGTGGTGTTGGCGTTGACCGTCGTGGTAATGTTTACTTTTCTGAACGGGTACTCGATAAGTCCTGCTAACGGACTGAACGTATGTACGTTTCTGGCTGATAGCAAACAACGGTATTGATCAGTAGAGACGAGTAAACAAGTAGATTGGGATGGGGATCCTGGTCGCACGGTTCACATTTCATTTCGGGCTCTGGACGGAGTTGACGGCGGGCATCCCTCGTGCATCGGCGATGATTGGCATGTATTTTGCCGCCGCGGCCGTTAGTGTTGAGTGCGCCGCCGCCAGGAGCGAGACGACGGCAACGACGGCTACTGGAGGCGTCCACAGTCTAACACCAGCTACGGTATCGTTGTGTACTGTTTGCCCTCGATACACGCTCTGAATCACGTGCACCGTCGCTCGTCGCACCTGCCCCACGACAGCATGCTGGAGCCGCGCTGGAGGCCCGTGCAGGTAACATCCGTTTAACTTTTTAACAGGTGCGGGGGGGAGACGCGCGAGCAGCGGCGCTGGGAGCAGCCCGTGTCCGACCTCTAAGGAGGATCTCTTCTTCACTCCTCGCAGCTCCTCCCACCAACCTACCGCCCACGCTGCCTCGTCTCAGACTCGCGATCGTCTCCTACCCTTCACCTCTCGCCATCATCATCGGACTTACTCTTTTATTTATCATTTGTCCAACGCGGCCGTTTTTAATTCGCGCACTCTCTCATCCATACCTTCGGCTTTCTCCCGGATCATCTCCAGCGGTTTGTCTGTCTTGCTCTCCTCTGATTCCGAGCACTGCTGACACTTATCCGCCGTCGGATACAAATCAACGACTCAGTTGGGTCGTGTAGTATGGGGCCAATTATTGGGACGTCTGGAAGTCTCCAAATCAGGAGTCGAAAGATCACTAGTCACTTTTCCCGCTTCAAGCTCCAGTATAATTTTTCTCTTCAATGTATGTGATGATCTCCATTCCACATATTCAAAACTCAATAGGTGCAGAAGAAAGGAAGAATTTCGAAACAATCGTAGTGAGTCGGATGAATAAGGGCTACAGAATGACTTTATTATTGTGAAAAGTTATTCATTTCTGTAAATTTTTCATAATCAAAGAAAACACAATGAAGTATCCACACATATCGTTCATATTTCATTGAAATGATTATTATTTGACGAGAAGTACACTTATCTTCATGAATTGAAATGAAACCCTGAAATTACTTCATAAATGCCAATTATGCGACATTTGACACGATTTTTAATTGTCGAATGATTCTATCGATACAAGTTTCAGAATAACTTCAACAAATGAAAAATATAAATCGATCGAAAAGAACATCATCAACAAAGCAGAATGCAAAATTTCAACTAAAAGATTGTATCAGCATATATTAATTTTTTGATCATCAGTCAACACTACGAACAATTTTTGAAATGGAAATGAATTGGCAGAAGATCAGTTTCGGTAATACGACCAATGATCAGCTAGCTATACGTTCAGTTGAACAGTAAAACACACCAAAAATAACAAATTTTAAAATAATCTGGTTGGAAAAGAAACCAACTGAAAAAGGAAAACTTTTGAAATAAAATACATATTCAATTGTAACCATAATGCTGCAGGAAAACCAATTCCGATTCAAGAAAGAGCAAACAAAATATTACGAAATGAATAAAAATTACAAATCTGGAAAAATAGGTTACTAGAATACAAAATATTCAAATTCACAGTCGTTTGGATATATAAAAATTATTTTTGGTAACAGTAGATATTATTTACAGAAAGTGCAAATAAAGAAGAAACAAAGTCGAATTATAGATATTAGTTCACGTTTAGAACAAAAGACTCTCACACTCGTTGATTTTAATTTTGAGCATATTTTCAAACTTGTCACTTCCACTACCCCTGGATGCGATCTAACCCTTAAATTTTGAATGAGATCAGAGGTCATAAAATAGGAACCTCGTTTGAAAGGCCATCATGACATGACTTTACGAAACAATATAGCAATTTTCTAGCGATTTCAACAATATGAAATTAATTTCGTACAGGAGACTCATTCAACTCTATTTGAATAAATGTCCCGACTTCTTGAATCTATTAATTTCTGAGTAGTCCAAAAGATTGAGTTTTGAACTCTTCTCATTCAAATGTATATAATAATATATAGTAACCATGATTGAATTGGTATTTACATCAAAAAACTTCTTTTATGGACTTTTAGTCTTTGAGAAAAAGCTCTTCCCATTTGACCAATAAATGATTTTTGGGACAAGAATCACATTTTAATTCATATATTTCTGATCTTTCCGACAATGCGGTTATGTTTTCGTGGTTTTTACCAATAATATCTCCTACTATTTCAAAAAATAAAGACTTGGACATAGATTATAGAATGAATAATAATTTGAGCAAATTTACTTGAAACAACAGACACTAAATTTCAATGTCGGATAGTTCAAGAGTGTATAAATTTTCCCAAACTTCATATTGGTTGAATAGAAGGAATCTTTCAAAAATAATAAAATAGTATAGAAAAAGTTTTTTGGATGTGAAGATCGATAACCCATTTGTAAACCATCTTTTGATGCCTATCCAATCGGTTTGAAAATGGTTTTATGTCATAATAACTCATTTATTGATCAACTACTGCTAGTGAATATCAATATTTATATATTTATATTCACTCTCCTGAAAATATACTCCTTTCAATTCAATTATTTTTTATGTTACATTCGTTTATTGCATAGAAACTTATAAACAAATAAATTTTTACAATAAATTTTTTCAATAGTGAAAAATGGAATAAAAATAGCCACGTTCATTCTGTGATGAATTTTTGTTTCTCTTTTATTTTATTGATTTTTTTTTTCAAAATGATACATGAGTATTTCTGATTTTTCACTTTCGAAAAATGTATTTTTCTATAATAACTTTCTCATGAAATGAACAAACAAACAAACAAAAATTTAGTTTTTGCAGATTGCAGAAGAAAAGTGTAAATAATAATTTTCTGAAAATATAGTTCCTCAATATTGATAGTTAATGGCAAAACTACATAGTTAATTATTGAATATGTTTTATTCAATATTTTTTTTCGCAAACGATTTTTTCAAAACTATCATTTGATTATAATATTATCAGATTCCAGAAAATTCTATAGTCTCATAAATAGTGCTTTCATTTTCCACAGTAGTTCAATAATTGGAAAATAACAATAATCCTAATAAGGTAGCTTTTAACAATTGGATGAAAAATCGATCGAAAAACAATTTTTCATCTTTCATTAACCTTTATGAAAAATAAAGCATCATGATGGAAAATAAAATTTTTCTAATCTATCAGCGGAAATTTCCAAAAATTAGCATCAGGAATTAATAAATAAACACGGGCTTAAATTTTAAAAACTATCAACGTTTTCATGCAACCCTTCAATAACTAATTTCGAATATCTGCATTACTTTTCGAGCAAAAAACGAATACCTTTATTTTATTCTAACTAAATTGTTCATAATTTTTGTTAGCGCAACTTGGCTCAAATCGTAAATCACTTTGTGTAAAATTACAAATCGCATGATATACCAATCATAATTCTCAATGAAGGCGATTTTATTTTTGCGGTGTTTTCACGAAAAATCAAGTGATGTCAAATCTGGTGACCACAAAGACCAATCAATTATTTTTATGCTCCCTATTCAGTGCCGTGGTCATTTGGGAAACATTTGGGATATTAATTGCTGGAAAGTTGATAAATTTTCAACTCAGAAATTTGTTACGATGTTGAAATTATGAAATCTTCGAGAAATTAGTAATATTCGAACTTGAATCCCACATATAATATATGATTTTTCGTGACGGCTACTTGCCTACTATAAAAAAAAGATATCTTACTAATGTATCAAATGGATATTAAAAATTTTAGCTATATGAGAAATTTTTCCAAAATAAAATCAGAGATGGTGTGGATGTTTACGAATATTTCAAACAGCTGCAAGTTTTATTATTACAACTCTTTTTTATGATATCTTATATGATTTCCAGTGAGTTCGATCCTAACTTTTTCAGTTATAAATCAATTTTCATGATGTGTTCTGAATCCAAAAGATTGGATTCAATCTTACCCCAAAGGGCGTACCATGACTGTAAAATGTGAAAATGTAAGATCAAGGTGCAACGACGTTAAGCTTGGAGTGCCACAGGGGTCAGTGCTTGGACCATTGCTTTTTTGTTGTATGCAAATGATTTGTCAGAATATCTGATAGATTGCCACCTCACCATGTTTGGGGATGATACCACACTATCACAGTTACAGGGGGAAACATTGATGTACTGCTCAGTAAGCTAAATTGCATAATCTATGGTTTTAGCTCCTGGTGTCAGCGAAACAGATTGATATTAAACTCCACAAAAACTGTAATAGTAAATTTCTATTATAGAAAAAATAATGTTCCAGATGACCTACAAGTTATTGACGAAATAAAGATGAGTACCGAAGTAAAGTTTTTAGGAACTCACTTGGATGAAAGCTTATCATGGGTCTGCAAATAAAAGATGTCTGCAAATTAAACGAAACGTTCTTTGCTTCAAGGCAAATGAAATCATACATGAACACAGCAGGTCTACTAGAAATCTATTTTGCTATGGCATATTCACATATATCGCCCAATATGGGGTTGCAGTATTGAATTCATCAGAGTATTTGTAGCACGAAAGTGCATAGTTAGACTAATTTTCAGCATTGAACACCGAGACCTTCCATATACATTCTCAAATGTATATGATTTGCTAGATCTAACATTCATGAACTAGAAACAAATGCATCAGTGCACAGTACAACACACGGCATGGTGATGTTTTGCGAATTCCAAGTCATAAGACAACGAAATATCAAAAGTCCCCTTTGTATAATGCCATAAATCTGTATGATAAATTACCAGAACAGATCAAACAAATTACCTCTGATATAGTGTTTCATGGTAGAGTAAAGCAATTGCTGCTGCAAAAATGTTACTTTAGTTGTGATGAATTCCTGGATGATGATTTCCGATGTGCACTGATTTTAATTATTTTTTTCTCTTACTATTATTTAGTCTTATCTTCGACACCTGTTCCATATTTTTACTGAGGAATTTATGTACACGACTTTTATACCTATACCTATTTTATTCGTACTACACTGTTATTATATTCTATGTATATTCAAAGTTATTGACATACCATATGTACATACTGTACCACAGTGGCAAATACATAAATAAATAAATGAATAACCTTAATGGTAGTGAGTTGATTATTTTAGTAATAGGAAAACATGAAAAGTGAGAGTTTTTTCATGAAGATCACACAAATTCGAAATCACATACATGCCGCATTTAACAGATTGTAGATTTGTCATAGATGCAATTCAACCTGTTTTTGTTCGAATAACTGATATTAGAAATCTGCGAGCAACGTCATAATGCTGAATTCAGTTTCCACTGAGTTAACAATTCTATTTAAACTTGGTTTGGATAATTTTAATGTCGCAGTTATAATTTCAGAAAATTCAGACTTTGGATCAGCCTTGAAGGTAGTCTGGTGCAGGTAATACTTCGCGGATAGTTACCGTTCCCCCATGCCCCCTCCCGGGTTGAGTGCTCTGGGATAAAAACTTCGGCCCACAAAATAAATTTTGCGAGGAAAACTTTCCTTCCACCCCCGCTTCTCCAGGAGCAGTCCTCAACCTGCTGCTGGGCACTTCAGCAAGATTGACATCTGACCTTTTTTCAGTCGAAAGTTAATACCAAACTAATGTTCGCAATAAATAACAATGAAACACGAAGGGTTATCCCTTGCAGTATATCGAATAATAAGGAACAACGTTTAGATCTCCTGTCATTTATTTTTTTGTTTCATCTATTTGTGTACCGGCATAGCACACACACGTTTTGAATTACGACGTACGCAATTCTCATCCCATAAATAAGCCACTCGAAATTAATCGAATAGACGAACGCACGGTAGTTAAGGTTGTTTATTCCTGTCGGAATGAGAAACGGCAGGCAATAATTAGTTTGTAGCTGCTAATACGGCTAAATACCCGTTAAGTGATACCGGGTTGGGAAAGGCGGCGGGAGAAGAGAGAAGAGACAAGAGGCGGCTGCCGACTGCGGCAGCTTGGCGGTGGGATTTTCACTTTCGCATTAGCGGCTAAACGGGCTAAACAATTTAATGTTGTTTAGGTAGTTTACGTTAGTCCCGGCAGGTGTTTTGAGAGTTGATTTTCGATATTCGAAGGGAGTTTGAAGTGGCTTTTCCCCAGCTCTAGCTGTAACAACTGGCAAAACATGATGTTTCATTTTTATGAATGTTTCGAACATTATACAATTGATAAATTTGTTTCGTATCGTATATTCCATTTCGACTTGTTAATTAATTTATTTTAATCAGTATGAATTTCAAGGAATATTACAGCAAAACTTGTGGAACATGTCTGTGAATAGATCATGATAGATGAGTTTGAAGTTCAATCACATTTTGGTGTTACGTCTGTGGAGCTAGGGAATTTTTTGGAATAAATTGTTTTCACCACATCAACGAGGACACCTCAAAAGTGAAGTGTTTTTGGGGTAATTTCGTTGCAAGCTCCTGTAACTTCATCCATGAGTCCTGGAATGGCCTGCGGTTGTGTGCCATATACTCTATATTTCAAAAATTTACCCAAAAAAATATGAATACGTCATATCAGGTGATCTAGCAGGCTAATTTAAGAGACTACGTCTGCAATTGTCATCCAGCCATTCTCGAAAAATTCTGTCATCATAAGGAGGTGCCCCATTTTGCTGGAATGGCATTTTAATATCCATTTATTGTTTATCCCTTAATCCGTACTACGTAAAATTGCAAACAAAAGTTAGAAAATTCTGTAATGTTCCGAGGATCATCTTTTGCTTGTTTCATTGAATTTTTCATAATCACTTCAGAAAGCGATGATATTTTTACGTTATACGCTCACTGTCAACAGTATATCGCACGACCGCACACTGAATACTGAGTCATGCGATGGTGAGAGAATTGTTTATCCGAGACATAGCGCTAGCCGTCGCTGTGTGGTAGAGTGAGGAGTAAGGGATGACAGGAGACTGGACCGTACCGCGTTACGTAACGGAGCGGTTTACCTTCCCATAAGAAGTTGTCAGTTCAAAAATTGGATCTGCAATGTGGTTGGATGATAAGTTCAGACAAAACAGTATGTTGAACACATTTCAGACGAGTAAACGATACGATAGTATGACTTACGCAATTATTTTCACATAGAGCAGTTTTTTTTCCTCCTTCACAAGACCCCAGACCACGGGCCCAGTTATTTTGCGGTAGCACCGGCCACATGGGGGCCCTGCTATAGACTTGTACTGAAAAATACAATGAAAGGTCGACGGTATATAATTATTTATTGAATTATATAATCCACTAATATACTCGTAATCAGAGAAGAAGAGAGAAGACGTATTTCAGAAAATTTAGTTTTCGATTTCTTCAGTAACATGGAACCATATTCATTGCACAAAACTGAATACACTTTCGTCAATTCTGACAGGTCTTCTGACA
>WOGR01003550.1:0-15746 GCA_015342045.1 Leptinotarsa lineolata | reverse complement strand
GCTTCCACCTAAACAACAGGATGGCCAACTACTAACTTAAAATCAACTTTGAAGGCAGACTCTTCAATAATTTTGGTGTTATACTCGACAGTACGCTAAGCTTCAAAGAACATCTTATGAAGACAGCTGCAAAACTCAGAACCCGAAATAATATCCTGCAAAAGCTACGTGGCACCACATGGATGCCACATAGCATAAGGACGAATTGCGGTAGATGCTCAGACTCACTTTTCAAGTGGGGAAAAATACCTTCCCCAAATTGTAACTGCGGCGCTGAAAGACGAACTATTAAACACCTGATAGAGGACTGTCCAATTAATTCCTATAGTGGCAACCCATCCGATTTCCTGATTGCGACAAGAGAGTCAATAGAATATATTTGTAACCTTAGTGTTTGTTTGTGAAATATTAAAGCCGGGAACAAACAAGCGATATTCGGCAAATCCCGAATACCAATTATTCGATGTTCGGCAAATAGCGACTAGTGTGTATGGGTTTCACATGCGAAACTTCGCTATTCGGTGTTTCCCATCGTCTGTCGGTATTTTAGGCCGAATCAAAGGACACAAACATTTGTGCATTTGTGGTCAATTAAAAATTTGAAATGAAACTGTTCTGGAATTTTTGAATATCTATGAAGGTGAACCAACATATGGAATGCATGGCATAATGACCACTAAAACAGAAATCTCTTTTTTGACGCTTGGAAAAGAATTGAGAGAAGCATAGGTAAGAAATATTCTGTTACAGAGTTAAATAAAAAAAAAGATTCTCTCATGGCGTCGTTTAGGACCTATGATAAAAATATTAAAGAATCTACAAAAAGTGGTGCAGGTGCAGACGATGTATACAATCCGAACTGGTTTGCCTACGAAAAAATGGCCAGTTTCCTCAAGAAGAAAGACCAGGCGAGGACTACAATAAATTCATAGGTAAGTAAATATATAAATAGTTTTATTGAGTTTCATTTTACAATGAACGAATATTCGTTGTTCCCACACCGAGCAATATTTGGCAAATACGCCGCATGTGTGTCCACTCTGCTTGCCAAATGCCGAGTTGCTAGCGAATAGCAAATGGCAAACAGCGAATAATCGCGATTTGCCGAATACCGCATGTCTGTTTCCGGCTTAAGAAATGTGAAATGAAAATGTTACTTTTGTTACATATTTACCTGTGATGTAGCCATACGATAAATAAATAAATAAATTCTCACTTTATTTATTCAACTTTTATAAATCTTCAATGTTATCATATTGACTTTTTAAAATAACTATAGATTATTTTTTATTTGTCGATTTATCATTACTTTTTACTTACACTTACATTATGTAGGTATTTGATTCTTATGAATTATGAACGTTTATACCGTTATTAATCATGCCCTAAAGAAAGTAACGCAGTCCGCCACTGGTAGCCGTGTGACGTGGCTAAGGGCGCGCTCAGCCCGAGTGAAGTTTCGCGAATTTTCGATGATGTTCGCCAGCATTCCACGTGTCGAGAACACCGTTACCGTCGTTCGATGGAATTCCAAGGAAGAATGTAGCACCTTCAATTGCCAAATATAAGCGTTATCCACCCGCCTACCAAGACAGTCTAGTGCGAGTACAGTGCGGTACGCGGAGCGATAAAAGTGTTTTGTTGTATCGAAAGTGAAATGAAGCCGAGTTTGATTATTGTTCAGTGTACCCACGGTGAAAACGTAACAATACAATAGAGTAACATAAATAAATAAAGTACTACTACTACCATGGAAGTCTTACTATTTCTCAGATAGCAATAGTGTTATTTCAGTTGATATTTACTAAACCCGTGCTACAATTTTATCGAAGCAAAGGATCATAAATGAAAATAACCTTACCTTACACAACGAATCAAACCGCTGAAACAAGCTATTGAGAATATCGACCAATTCCTCAGCACTTTTATTGCTGGACATCTTTGTGAAACCCACGATATCGGCGAACAAAATGCTGACGTTTTCCATGTGATCCATGTTGAACGGGCGAAAAATCGACCTAATATCGTTAGTAGAATCGGACGACTGCCTCCTCATAAGAATTTCATCTTCTTTCTTCAGCCAATCAGCGACGCTCTTGGGCATCAACGAATGGATCATGTTCTCCTTTAGCTTCTTCTCTAGTTCCAGTTGTCGGCGTACCAGCAAACTCTGCCCGACCTTCATAAATGTGTTTCTCATTCGAACGATGTTCATTAAACCTATGTGGAATCCTATGAGATGTATACCCAAATGACATAGCAACCTCATGGCACACGCCGGCACAGCATTACTCTCGTCTTGTTGAAGATAATAAACGATTGATTCAAAAGCGAGCGAGTAACAAATACCCAACATGAGGCTGACGTACAGCTTTAACGGCACCAGGGTGTATATGAGGAAGAGCAGCTGGATGCAAAGCGAGAAATTTCCAATCGGAGGTGGTTGAGTTATGATTAAAAATAGTAGGCTTAATACTGCTAGCAGAATAGACAAGGCCAATGTCAAAAGGATTATGTTTCGATCGTATACCAGTGTGTAGGTGAAGAGATGAAATCCCACCAGGCAGATGATCAGTACTAGCAGGAGACCGCACACTATAGGCCAATGGCGTTTATCTCCCAGAAGGCCAGCAACGAAGAAATAGACTAGCCATGTTGTTGAGATTACTATCAGGTACAATAGAGCATGCCTGAAAAAAAAATAGACCTCAAATATGACATCTTTCATTATTATTATTATTATAATTATTGTTAATCATTCTTGATAATATTTTTATCACCTTTTCTTTAATCAGCGAGTGAACTTTGAACATGAAGTAATACAACCCTTTCGATCATTATAAACGAATTGAGTGTTTTTCCTCATAACGTTATCCGTATTTGCTACTGAAGAGCCGATAAGGCGAAACGTCGGATGTCTAGCAGTGAGGATGACAGTGTTACATGTATGTGAAATTCTATTTCTTTCATTAAACATATTGTGTAGGAATCCTGTGAATGATATCTGATTCAACTCCATTACGAATGTTTAAAATACAAACGGAATAGAGAAAAGTGTTTTTCATATAATTCAACGTTCATATATAGTTGTATATAGTTAATTTTTTGAAATTGTATGCTTCCTTCCTTTCTTTAGAAGATTCCTACATTTTTTTGTATCAAGATGGAGAAGTAGAAAGCCAATTAATCTCTCCTAAAAATATACCCTTTCAAATTTAAGCAAGAAATATTATTTCAAGAACTTGTTTAATAAGATCAATACAAAAAAAAATTCAGAAAAGGGAATCACTTCAGGAAAGATAAAAATTCTGTGAATATAACTCTGAACATGCAAAATTCCAATGTATTATTAGGTATCCCTATTGAAAACGAGTTGATACCAGTAATATCAGTTAGGGAAGTGAAGACAATTAAAAAAATGCCACAGGCGATTTTCCTCACTTACAACTAAGTTAGTATCTTTTATATTCCACTGGATTAGTAAAATATTCCATCACCATGAAAATATCGACTTTAGGTAAATTACCCGAATCAGCTCTACTAAAGCTGTCTTCTAATGAACACATAATGGTCCTTAACTTTTAAATTGTTTTAAAAACAAAAGAATTCCGAAATACGTAACACTGGTGTTTTCAAACCAGCAAATGAAACAAAATCTGACGATGGCAGCGATTAATAATCTCCAACTACAAGCCCGGTTACCACCGCTTGAAGATCTTTGCCTGGTGTGACGTCAACATGTACCGCGGGCGATCTCACATTTACAATTGCTCTCACTCAGTTGTTAATGGACATATAAACCGGAAAGTTTCGTAGGTACTTGGGAGATGATTTACTTTTATAATATATTTTTCAATAAAAAACTAAATTAGCCTGAATGAGCCCATTGATAAACTAGTTACATCAAACTACAATGGTCTAGCCGTGTCGATAGATGAGGTACAAATAATGACTTTGAACACCTGGCCTGTTGACGTTGTTATTAATTGTTTAAATATTTATCGTAATGCATATGGTGTAACCTTTATGTGTGCGATAAGAGCGTGAAACTGATAAGTGGTGACCCCTGATAAGCTCATGGTTCACCTCAATTCCTTGTTGTTTGTTACCTGTGAAACATTATAGTTGTTTAGTCTGGTCTGACGGATTCCAATTAGTCAAGAGTCGCGACGGTGAAAAGCGGTACATATATTATTATGTGAATATAGTTTGTCAACAATCAAATCACAATCAGTCACAGCAAATTTTAGTGAGTTTTTTGAAAGAGTAGTGTAATAACGATTCTAGTGTTGTGACCTTTGAGTTTGCTGCTGATATCGGAGACTAAATATTCAAAGGTAATACAACAAAGGGTTCACAATAAGCGACAATAATTCTGCACGTTTAGTGAATGAATAAGAGGTGCCAAAGAATGCAAACTAGCAAAAAAATGATACATTTGTCGTTATTTGTAGTCGGAGGAGAAATAAAAATGAAACTTCTTCAGAGGTGGCCTAGATAGTATTAGTAATTGTAGTACTGTGTCAAATCGAGGGATGACGTAACATAAAAAAAAGTAAATTACAAACAAAATATTTTTGGAAAAAAGTTGACGAAAATATACAGAAAAGTGTCAATAACGAGTGTTTCCATCTCTTCCACGTAAAACAGCATCACATAGTTGGCCCATACCTAAAATTGTGTGCCTTATTTCATTCTGGTCCAGTCCTCTCCAAACCTGAATCAGTCTCTCCCTCAGTTCCTGCAGGTTGTTTAGTTGGATCGGAAGCTCTCTCAATCGCATACCAAAGATATCCCAGATATTTTCTATTGGATTTAAATCCGGGCTACGTGCTGTCCATGTCATGGTATTAATTTCAACCTCTGCGAGATAATTTCTGAGTATCTGTGCAACATGGGATCAGCTATAACGGACTCATTGTGTATGACCACGAGGTCCGTACATGAGGTCAAAGAAATAGGTACCACCCCACACCAAAATGGAGCCTCCACCAAATAAAGTGGTTTGTGAAAAGTTACATTGAGCATATCGTTCATTGTGACGTCGTAACACACGAACACGTCTGTCGTTATTGTGTAAACAAAATCGAGACTCATCGGTGAATAACACTCGTTCCCAGTCAGCCTCCAACCAATTGACGTGTTCATGAAATATGTCAAAGTTTTCTATAAGAGAACGAAAAAAAAATGTTGAAAATGGTAATCACGAAGAAATTTTCGATTTTTTCTAAAAATTAAAAAATAAACAGTGAATACCGCTTTGGATATTTTTGATATATTTTTTCCTAAAAAGTACACACAAAACCAAAATTTTGAAAAAAAACTTCTTGATAAGTTAATTTTTGCACAAAATTATAGCCACTTCAAAATAGAAGAGCCTTTTTTTTTGAAAACTTCGCAACTTTTTTGGTCGAGTGAACAATTTTGAAAAATTTTGAAAAGCATCTTTGATGAGATAAAAAAGGATAAAAAAGTTTAAGCTAAATCAAAAGGGGTCGGGAAGTGGTCGATTTGGCATGGAATTCCCCATACTCATTTGACTGGAGAGAAGCTGCTAAATAAAAAAATTGCCGCTTAGTATTCTTTTATCTTATTATAATTATTTCATTTCGAATGGCATTTTCTGAAAAAGTTGGCTTTGTGAAAAACAATGCTGATGTGAACATGTAATTTAAATAATTCGTATACGACATGAGCGCTTAAGGCTCATTTGGATTTTCCATACTTTTTCTTGATACAATTAAAATAATTAACTAATGAAATGTATCATTTTTCTAATCAACAAATTGTTTAACTTCATATTTTGTGGAGGAAATGTTTTTATTGTCAAGTCGCAGTCGTCCAAATATCAGTTATTCGATTTATTCAAATCAAAAGACTATATATCTATAAGATATTGAACTAGTTTTTTATTTAATAAACATTTATCAATTTCAGTGAGTATTTTCACGCATAAACAAATAATTTTCTGAAATTGAATTTGACAATTCGCAAATTTGCTGCAGCAATCATGATTAAACCATCGATGTTATATCAAGATTGAATTGTGTAAGTAGATATCATAATTATTAGGTACACGTAGAAAAAACTATTGCAATTATCAATGAAAAAAATATGTAAAATAACTATAATATCGAATCGCTATTGCGATATTCTAAAAATTCATGATCGTTAAAGTAGACCTAATGAAGTATTCAGTAATTGTTTATGTAGAAATGTTGAAATATTTAGTATTTAGCACTGTTTCTAGGACTATATTTCGATTTTTGTTAAATATTTTAATTTCTCTCCCATTTTCGAAATTCGTATTTTGTGTGTGTATAACAATTTCATTTCTTATTTTCTAAATCGAAATAAAAAATTTATCAACCAAATCTGCCTCCCTTTAAAATTTGCTGCCCTAGGCTCCAGCCTACTCAGCCTGCTGGTAAATCCGCCACTGTGCTTAAGGGTCTTTCAGATAAATATGGTTGAAAATTTAGAATAGCTGGATGATGAAAATCAAAAATGTGTCCATATTCTTTTTCATGTTCGACGAGGGCTGTGGGGTTTTTCATATTCAGTTTCCTAGAGTCTCTCATGTGTTCTGAAACTTGTGTTTTGAGATACCGTCCAGTTTGACCAACATAACATTTGTGACGGCTTCCACAGTTCAATTTGTACACTATGTAAGATTGTATGTCTTGTGGTGTTTTTGTTTTTTGTTTCGAAAAAATAATATTTCCAACTGTATTATCATTTGAAAAAGCCACTTTAATTTGATTAGTACTGAGTAGCATTCCAAGTTTGTCAGATAAATTTTCTATAAAAGGAATTTTGTGATATTTGGGTTTCACTCCTGTATTTTGAGAAGAGGAACTCCTTTCTTTCATTATTTTTCTAATGAGGGCTCTAGGAAAATCATTTTTCACTAGGTAATTCTCAATTATTTGGAGATTTTTGTTATGGAAATCAGAATTGGAAATGGCAATTGCTCTTGATTTCAAATTCCTTATGATGTTGATTTTGCTGTGGAAGTTATGTTTTGAAAAATAATTCAAAAATCTGTTAGAAAAAGTTGGTTCATGATACCAATCTACCTTTAAAATCAGGTTTGCACCTTCAATTATTTTTGTATCTAGAAATGCTAACAAATTGTTTTCTTCCATTCCAAAAAATAAACAAACTGAAATATTGGATACTTTTCATAGTTTTCATCCAAAACTGAAATTTACTCTTGAAATGGAAGAAAACAATTCGTTAACATTTCTAGATACAAAAATAATTGAAGATGCAAACCAAATTTTTAAAGGTAGATTGGTATCATAAACCAACTTTTTCTGAGAGATTTGTGAATTATTTTTCAAAACATAACTTACACAGCAAAATCAACATTATAAGGGATTTGAAATCAAGAGCAATTGCCATTTCCAATTCTGATATCCATAACAAAAATCTTCAATTAACTGAGAATCACCTAGTGAAAAATGATTTTCCTAGAGCCCTCATTAGAAAAATAATGAAAGAAAGGAGTTCCTCACAAAATTCCATTTGTAGAAAATTTATCTGACAAACTTGGAATGCTACTCAGTACTGATCAAATCAAAGTGGCTTTTTCAAATGATAATACAGTTGGAAAGAATTTTTTTCGAAACAAAAAACAAAAACACCACAAGACATACAATCTAACATAGGGTACAAATTGAACTGTGGAAGCTGTCACAAATGCTATGTTGGTCAAACTGGACGGTATCTTAAAACACGAGTTTTAGAACACATGAGAGACTCTAAGAAACTGAATATAAAAAGCCCCACAGCCCTCGTAGAACATGAAAAAGAATATGGATATATTTTTGATTTTGATCATCCAGCTATTCTAGATGTTCAACCATATTTATCTAAAAGACTCTTGAGTGATTTTGTTCAAAATGTAGAATGAGAATGAAGTGCACGAAAACGTCGTGGATCTATAAATACCCCAAGATTTCAGTGATACTTCTGAAACGATTTTCTACAACGGAGGTGTTCAGAGGAAAATTGAATTTCACTGTACGTCTTCCTCCAGGAGAGTTCGTTATGAGTAACCACTTGACAGTCAATATAGCATCCTTTCGTTTCAAACTCAATGCACTGATTGATGGCACCTACCTACCTACAGTGGACATTACACGGCCTACTGTCGACACCCTTATGTTTCCACATGGCATAAGTATAATGATTCTCACGTGTCCCCCGCTTCATTGAAGTGTCTTGCAGGGAATGAAACGTATATTTTTTTATGAACGGGAGAGCGTCAATGATTTTTCATTATGTTCATTATTTTTATAATTTTATGTTATGGAAATCTTGATATAAATTCATCAATCAGAAATTTTAAAATATATCTCTTCTGATATATTGATATATTGAAATTTATTTCCTCTAATTCTAGTCAGTACTCATGAACTCAACTCTTTCAGTATAATCAGTACTCGTGAACTCTTTCGAGTACAGCCTTTTGTAATCGTATCAACAATGCTCTCACAAAAGCTCTATTAAGCATCCAACTCAAATAACAGCCGATCAAGAGATGATTGTTATGCTGAATATAAATTGACCATGTCCTACTACGTAGTGTAAGCCGTACGAAGAATAAAAAGGGAACGTGTGTAAATTTATTCAATACGAAATTCAAGAACGTTGATCATTACAAAGTTATCAGAATATTTTGGTTGAAATTAAGATGAAGTTTTCTATGAAATATTTGAACTCATCAATGAATTTTTGTATGTAGCCGTTACACCGTGGTAGGGAATAATCATGAAAAATGAGAAATGAAAATTTCTATGTTTTTATAGCACTTTTATTTTTAACTAACGTTACTGAAGTTTCGTCCTATAAGGACATTTTCATGTTTGGAAATCTGACTCACAACACATATATTTGTATCAATCTTGCTTTTTCATTGACTTTTTATGAAAAAAAATCTTCTATAATTCTTTCTGTACTTCCATAGATAATTACATCAAGTGAGAATGGAATTATAAGGTGTCAGAACCATGATGTCCTTTATGATTTTGATCAGTGTCTAATACAATCTTTTGCATATGATTCATGTCATGTTGGTGTCCAGACTATCCAGTAGAGTCGTCTTTTTTCTGTCGGTCACTCCCTTGATGAGTAGTTCCTCATGGCATTACAACACCATTCTCGATATCCCTTTTAGGTTCATCAATGCACCGAGTACAGTCTGGGTGTCTGTGAGAATATTTTAGCGAGATGAATTTTTCTGCATGAACTGATCCAACCCTGCCTTTACAAGATCTAAGGTAGGTAGTTTCAAGGGTATCTTTAATGACGTTTACGTTATTCCTGAACACATTAATATCAGTTGCTTGTTTCATCTGTTTTCAATATTTTTCTCTATGCGCATTTCACCAACCAAGTTGGCGTCTTAAGAAGATAAAGTGAACAGCAATGCCAGTTTTGGATCAATTCTACGCCAGATGTTGTTCACGAAATCAAAAACGTTATATCATGATAAATTCGATCACTATTGAGTGAAGCCTTGTTCTTTCGCAGGTGCATCGGGGCAGCATCAGTGCTAACTCCATTTTTTCATGCCATCTATATTATATCCTTTTTTGGTTTCAGGTCAGTCTGGGAACTAGTATCACGTCTGAATATCGGCCTCCATAGTTGTATCTCTTCATCTTAGTCTTTTGGAGGTTCTAGTCCCTTTCCATTTCAGTCCTCATGGTGAAGTCTATATGTTCAGAACCTGTTGCATATGTCTCTCACTATACTATATTATTGGCCCTGGAGTTGTTTGCTGAGCCCACAAGTTTATATTCACTACAGTCTAGAAGACATAGTAACGCGTCCATTACAAAATTCTATAATAGTGAGGTTCCCTCGTCCGTACCCACGAGAAATACCAATGTATGTATGTATACCAATTTTACTACAAGCATACAGTCCATCTATCTGTAACCTCATATGGATCATGTAGATTTTCAGATGGCGGAACACTGTCCGAAGTTACGGAATGTCTCTAAAAGGTCAAGTTTTGAATATTCATCCCAGAGCCAAACTGGCTGTCAGAACTACATTCAGATTTTTGGAGTTTTGATCCTTTTTCAAGCATTATTGTCGTCTGGTTCTTCCAACTCAACCTCAATATTCTCCTAATCTACCGCGTTCTTTACCACCTACCAATCTCCCTTGGATACCTTTTCGAAGGTTCCCATGTCTTTAAATCTCTCCAAGATTTGGTAATTGAATTCAATTTTCAACAAGGGAAATGCACCTAGAGATGCTCTTTGCTTTTGTGTGATTTATGGCATTTTCAGAATATTTATTAGGACTTGCGCTTCTTTCGTTTGTATCTTAATAGTGTACTTCGGTTTATTGAACCTCCTTGTATTGCATCTTACATGGGTGTCTGTTAGACTTTCTCATACAGTTAATGTAGTTAGAAAGCTTTGCTAGCTTTTTGTCTCATCTGTGTCCGACTTTCCTTTCACCAGGGTACTTTTTTTTTAATCTTTGACGGACTATGAGACAATGATCTTTGTACCTATAATTGGACTACTGTCTGATCTAAGATGAAGGAATTTGAAAACCTATACCTATATTTAGTATCAGCATTGCACCCGTGCGGGGCCGGAGCGGATCGCTAGTAAAGTCTATATTGTGAAGATTTGTAATTATTATCACGATTAGTTTTATTGATTTCCACCCAGCAGAATTAAAAAAATTTGATCTCATTATCAAGAGTGCCGTACCTATTTATAGGTCGAGAGTTTCTGACAAAATATTTTACATAGGAGATGGGTTTGACTGATCGTACCAGATTATATTATGAACCTTAAGCTCATACAAACTGTTTGGGGGTCATATGATACCTTTTGAAAAAAAAAATTAATGATTTTTATTATACTGAAGTGGAAATAAGTAGAAAATGAGGTTCAGCCAAATGTCGTCAGTTGAAAATATTGAACGTGAAAATAACTTAAGTAAAGGTAACTTTTTGAAAAGTATATCTTTATTGAATCAAGATACTAATTACGCCTGAGATCTTTCTTAACAAACGCCGTAGGAAATAGGTGGGACAAGCAAATAGGAAAAATTTTCATTCAGGAAAGTGACCTCTGTATGTAAAGATACTAGATTCCTCAAAAGTGTAAAATTTTCAAATCAACTTTCGTAAAATCAACACCCTACACGTAACCCACATGCGGGTACTGATTATTCATAAAACTCAAATTACATAAATTACGAATGAGTTTGATCTACATTGCATTTAGTATATTGTGTAGAAATCCTGTGAATGATATCTGATTTGAATCTAAAACGAATGTTTGGAATACAAACTTAGTAGAAGAAAGTATTTTTTGTATAATTCAGTGTTCATATGAAAGTATTTGTTTCGAAAGAATTTTTTCTTTCGTGTAATTCAATGTATATATGAAAGTAGTTGTTTCAGAAGGGCTTTTTCTTCCATTTTGTGTCTGAAAGTTACTTCTTTGCATGATCTACACATCTAAAGTTAGTTCTTTTGAAAATGATTGCTTTCTTCCTTCCTTTGGAAGATTCCCACATTTTTTTTATCAAGACGGAGTAGTAGAAAGCCAAAAACTTTCTTTCCCAAAAATTATTCACTCCTAAAAATTAACCCCTACAATTCTGTAAAATTACGTTCCAAAATCGTTTCAAAATCAAGTGTATACAAATAAATGTTGAAAAGTATCTGATAATTAGCCTATCATAGGCTGAGAAGTACTGGGCCTAATGAAGAAAATGCATTGTTTTTTCAAAATTGGCTTTATTCATCTACGTTATCTCCATCAAAAGCCACACAATCATTCCAGCGCCACTCTAATATTTCAATACCACTTTTGCGAGATTTCTTACCAGTGAGCATTTTTTTGAGGTCTGCGAACAGCCAGTAGTCGCTGGGAGCCATATTTGAAGAATACGGTGGATGTGGGAGCAATTACCAGTTCAATTCGTGTAGTTTTGCCATTATTCTTATGACATGGTGCATTGCCTTGATGAAACAAAATTTTTTCTATGCCATATGCGGTCGTTTCTTTGCAATTTCGGCCTTCAAACGCTCCATAACTTTATATAATATTCACTGTTGATGGTATTTCATTTCTCCAGATTGTCGCACATCCCAAAATACTGAGGCCATAACCTTTCCAGCCGATTGTGTGCTTTCGGGGGCTTTGGACGATCATTTTGATTTCGGAGTGAAGTGATTGATATATGTTTCATCCATTGTTACATATCGATGCAAAAATTCCGGTTTGTTATGTTTAAACATGGTCAAACACTGCTTAGAGTCATCAAGACGTTCTTATTTTTGGTCAACAGTGAGCTCGCGCGGTACATACTTTGAACAGAGCTTTCTCATAGTCAAATGCTCATGCAATAGCCAACACGTTCTTTTAATAACATTACAATGTCAGCTAACCCACGCAACTGCACTTTTCGATCATTCAAAACGATTTTCTGTATTTTTTTTGTTTTCTGCGGTTACTGGACATCCACTGCGTTCTACATCATCGGTGTTTCTACGACCTCGTTTGAAATCAGCAAACCAACGTTCAATTGTTGTTTCTGATAGAGCGGAGTCGATATAACACTTTTCAAGCCATTGCTTTGCTTGAACGGTATTTTACCCCATCAAGAGTGTAAAAATAAAACACGAAATTGTTTTTGATCCATTGTTTTGAGTATAACAAAGGTAGTGTCACTCTTCGCACAATAACTCACAAACTTATGAGTAGAAAATCATGAAATTTCAACAGCTTTCTTTTGAATGTTAGTACTAACTGAAAAAGCGATGAATGCAATAAGACTATGTGTTGGGCCTGAGACTTTACACCCCATGTAGTATATACTATCCAACTTTTCATCCATATGACCTGAGAATAATTTAATATACATACGAAATAAATAGGTTAGTGTTGAGAACAAACAGTTTAGGTATAAATAAAGTTAGGACATGAGAATAATATGCCAGATAGTTCATTAGTGGGATGAATAGTGTATTATTTCGAAACTTGAAGTACACTACCGAGGATTAAAATGTGATATTTCATAATGATACTATTACACAAATCACATTGTGTAGCGTCCCGATATCTGAATTTCATTATAAATGTTTGTAGTACAAACTCAATGGGAAAATATGATTTTCGTATAATTCAATATGAAACCAGTTACTTCGGAAATTGTATTGAAATGTTTTTTCTTTCAGTTTGTATATACTATAGACAAGAAATGCTTTTTTTTCGAACTTTTTCCAGCAGTCTCCAAAAATTATAGACGGAATAGCGTCTAGAAAGTATTTGAAAACGGACGACTTTTGGAAATGAAAATTGCAAAAGTTACAAACAATTTAGTGAAAAATGAAAAATGGGTTTAGTTTTTTGGAAATATCTCAAAAACTAATTGAGATTCTCAAAATCGAAAAAAAGATTCGAAAAGAGGAATAAATTTCCTATAAAATAGTGTTGACTCCCGGAACTGTAGGACCAATATTTATAATTTTCCCGGAGCCCTGAATATGAGCTCGAAATAGGGTGTTTAGCCGCGCGTAAGCCGTGCCTGTTTGGGCCATTTTAACAAAAAAAATTTTTAGCATATAAAATATATAAATTAAGGAATAAAAAAATCAGGCATATACTCAAAAAATAAATGAACAATAATCTGTCGGTAAAAATTTTTAATTGAAATTATTCGATTTATTACGCTATTGTTGCTTAACAATTTTTTATCACTCGATCATCAATATTGTAAGTGTCATATTTTTTAAACTATAAGTGTGGAATTTTTTTCCTTTCGTAGAGCTATGATTATAACGGTTAAGAATCGATTTCCCTTCGAAATATTGAAAAATTATTATTTTTCAGTTATTTATTAGCAATTTACTGCATTTTTAAATGAAAAAGTTGAATAAATAACCGAAAAAAAATTTTTATCATTATTACTAATATGTTTTTTCATCAGAAGCTACATAAAAATATTTTTTTAAAATTTTTATCACTTATTGTTTGAATTTGTTATAAACAAATGCATTGTTTATAACATAAATGAAATTTTTTTGGAATCTTAATCTTTGATAAAAATTATGTTTTTTTTAAAAAAAGCGTTTCTTAAAAAATTCACAATGGAAAAAAACGCATTTGTTAGTTAACAATGTTTTTTATCACTAATTATCAATATTTAAGGAATCATTTTTTGAAAAATCATTATTTATATTGTTTTTCAATATTTGGAAAAAAACTTTAATTTTCAAAATTTTTCATTGTTTATGGAATAAACGATTTGTTGTAAACGAATGAATTTTTTCATTTCATTTTTTTCTAGTTGCACTTAATGAATGAAAAACAACCATGTAATTTTTTTTATTTTTTTCCATTTTTTACTGAATTTTATAATTTTTGCGCTCCATAACTCAATTATTATCATCTGTTTTTTATCATTTGAATTATTATATTTATTAAATGGATGGAGATGCAATAAAAAATCCTAAGGCTAAATATATTTTTTAATTAGTGGAGAAAAAATTGGTCTTGGGATTTTTTATTGTATCTCCATTAGTTTGATGAATATAATAATTTGAATGATAGAAAACTAGATGATAATAATTAATTTATGGAGCGCAAAAATTAAAAAATTCGGTAAAAAATAGAAAAAAAATACATGGTTGTTTTTCATTCATCAACTGCAACTAGAAAAAAAAAATAGAATGGAAAAATTCATTTGTTTATAACAAATTGTTTATCTAATAAATAATGAAAAATTTCAAAAATTAAAGTCTTCTTTCCAAATATTAAAAAGCAAAATAAATAATTGTTTTTAAAAAATGGTTCCTCAATATTAATAATTACTGTTAAAAAAAATTGTTGATGAACAAATGCATTTTTTGCATTGTAATATCTTTTAAGAAACGCTTTTTCTAAAAAATCATAATTTTTATCAAACATTAATATTCCAAAAAAAAATTCAATTATGTTACAAACAATGCATTTGTTTTTAACAAATTTTTAAACAATAAGTGATAAAAATTTAAAAAAAAATCATTTTCATGTAGCTTCTGATAAAAAAACATATTAGTATTGATAATAATGAAAAAATTTTTTTTCGATTATTTATTAAACTTTTTCATTTGAAATGCAGCAAATTGTTTATAAATAACTGAAAAATAATAGCTTTTCAATATTTCGAACGGAAATCGATTCTTAACCGTTATAATCATAGCCCTACGAAAGGAAAAAAATTTCACACTTATAGTTTAAAAAATATTACACTTGCAAAATTGATGATCGAGTGATAAAAAATTGTTAATTAACAATAGCGTAATAAATCGAATAATTGCAATAAAATAATTTCACCGACAGATTATTGTTCATTTATCTTTCGAGTATATGCCTGAATTTTTTCATTCCTTAATTTATATATTTTATATGCTAATTTTTTTAATGGCCCAACCAGGCACGGCTTACGCGCGGCTAAACACCCGATTTCGAGGTTATTCTCAGGGCTCCGTCAAAATTATTAATATTGGTACTACAGTTCCGGGAGTCAAGACTTTTTTATAGAAAATTTCTTTCTCTTTTCGAATCTTTTCCTCGATTTTAAAAATCTCAGTTAGTTTTTGAGATATTTCCAAAAAACTTAACCAATTTTTTATTTTTCACTAAATTGTTTAAAACTTTTGCAATTTTCATTTTCGAAAGTCTTCCGTTTTCAAAAACTTTCTAGACGCTATT